>OX451739.1:1302474988-1302779906 GCA_948472305.1 Vicia faba
ATTATTACAAAGTCAGCCTTACATTCGTGATTTCAAAATATTTTCAAACAAATCACATACACAAAGAAAGTTTTCAAAAGTGAGCTAAGTAATTAAGAGTCCCTAGATAACTATGCGTGAAAAGGGTTCTAACACCTTCCCTTTTTATATCTTACCCCCCCCCCCCCCCCACCACCCCCCGAACTCAAAATCTATCAAAGGTCTTTCCTGTTCTTTTCTTCTTTCCTAAATATTGGATAATAGAAAAGTCGATGGTGACTCTTGCTATCTGCAACATTTGCGATAAAACGCTAAATAAGTCAGTTCTCCCACCGTATTACAGCAGGGTAATATGATTTTCATCCTTTGTCTGTGATTGAGAACTCCTCTATATACAGTTGTTACTATGGTCAATTTTTGTCAATGAAGACTTTGCTTGGTTTTTAATTAATCTGAAGCTTGGTATTCCTTAGAGGTTTAGTATTTTTTTCTTGCTTGGTTTCAATTCAAATGATGGGAATTCTACATTGACTTCTTATGTTAAGTGTTGGCTTCTTGTTGGTTAGATCGTTCTTTTCTTTAGCTTTTACCATATGCTTTAGGATAGTCCCTTCATCTCCTCTTATCTTCTTTAATTTCAAAAATCGTCTCCCTCCTTTTCAAAACTCTTCTTGTTTTTCAACTTGAACCGCTTTCATAATAAACTTGGACTTAGGTCCATGCATTTTCAAAAATCTTTTGTTAATAAAAATTTAATCAATTTAATCATACTTTGACATCTTTCTAAATACTAGAAGTCATTAACCTCATTCAAACCATTTTTCCACTTTGGGTTTTTACTTTAAAACTTTTCTCAAAAGATTAGACTCTTGTCGATTCCTGTAGTGACGTAAGATACTATACTTCTATGATATGTATTGAAGAGAGCTATTTTCCACTTGGGTGTTGAGTGATGGATTTTAAATCCAAGTTATATCCTCCACTTTGAGATGACGCAAATGCTCCTTTCTTATAATTATGGGTAGTAAGTATATTTTCCACTCGGATATGATGATGGTGTCTCTTCTCTTAAAATTACCAACACACGTGTGTTTTAAAAATTTTAAGGTGAACTGCGAGTACCCTGTGTAGCGGTACAAATGTGTTAAGACTAAGCCATTGGATTGACTAGACTCATACAGATTAAAATAAAAATTGCCATTGCGCTTTATTATTTCCAAAGGAATGGGAAAAGAGCGAATAACCTAAAAAGAGGGGGAAAGATTCTAGGTAAGGGGGTTGGTTATGCAAAGGGAAGGTATTATCACCCTAAGCATCTACGGTACTCTACAGGAACCTCTTTGAAAAATATGTATATTTTGGCTATAAAATGTTGCATGTAAAATAGATGATGGAGGTGAGAAAAGAAATATATTTTATATCATTTTTGCACCCGCCGCGGTTGCGAACCTTTAGTGCCTATGTACCGCCTTCCTTGCAATATGGGATTAAGTTACACGTAGTTTCTCTTTTAAAAATTTTAAAACAACCACAAGTGTGTTGGTTAATTTTATGAGATAAGACATCATCGTTATTGTCTGTGTGGAAAACATACTTACTACCCACAATCATGAGAAAGGAGAATTTGCATCATCTCAAAGTGGAGGATATGGCTTGGATTTTTAAAAATCAACAAAACCTCACTCAACACCTAAGTAGAAAATATCTCTCTTCACTACATATTGTAGAAGTATAGTTGTTTGCATCACTACAAGGATTGACAATAGTCCAACCTTTTGAGAGAAGTTTTAAAATAAAATTCCAAAGTGGAAAAATGGTTTGAAATGAGATTGATTGACTTTTAGTATTCTCACAAAAAATGTCAAGGTATTATTAAGTTGATTGAAGTTTATTTATGAAAAGGTTTTGAAAATGCATGGACCTAAGTCGAAGTTTATTATGAAAGTGGTTCAAGTTTAAAAAAAACAACAAGAGTTTTCAAAAGGAGGAAGAAGATTTTTGAAATTAAAGAAGATGGGAGGAGAAGAAGAGACTATCCTAAAGCATAAGGTAAAAGCTTGGGATAAGAACCATCTAACCGACAAGAAGCTAATACTTGACATTATGAGTCAAGATAGAATTTCCATTCTTTGGATTGAAACCAAACAAGCAAAGATACTAGACCTCTTGAGAGAACCAAACTTCATGTGTATTAAGTCTTCACAAAAATTGGGCAGAGTTACAGCTGTATACGGGTGAATTCCAGATTACAAACAAAGTATGTAATCACAATAACCTGCATACAAAACAAACAAACAACCCAATGTCTTGAGGTAAACCTCAAGAACTCCATACAAAATATCAATTAAGGTCACAAGGTCTCCAACATAGGCCAAGGTTTCTAATTCTAAGTTCAAGAAGTCCAATACTCCATAATGCCAAGGATAGTAACCAAATAGTCCAAGTATCATTAAATTTTTTTATGGTTCATGTTGATTATTAGATATCTTCAAAAAGAAAAGAAAAGCTTAAGTGAGCAAAATAAAAATGACAAGAAAGTAAATGCTCAAGTGAGCAAAGATGAAAAAATAGCATTAAATTTAAATGCTAAACATAAATGGTACATAAAGCATAAAAAATAAAAGCATAAAGTAAAGTAAATTGTTAGAAATTAGTGGTTAGTTGGATGACCATCTTGAAACTTGTATTTGGAACTCATTAGAGGATTGATAGAACCAAAGCTTCCACACAACAAGTTGCATTTGCTTTTTGTCAAGTATATCATCCATTTTGGAATCCTCAAATGTAAAATTTAATGATCAACGATGTTTAAGTGATTCGCGTTGACCAAAAGTGATGTAGATCCATTAGAGGATTGGTAGAACCAAAGCCTCCACGCAATGAATCTCAAGGTTATTGAATCAAAGAGATCAAATTAACATACTTGGGCTTGCAAACATAGGTTTGGGCCACGAATGATCATTTATTCGAATCAGGACAAAATTTAGCGCTATGTTAAGCCATCGTAAGTCGACTTATATAGAAGTCGCACCTATTTTGAGGCCGGTCAATAGCAATTTATGCACCATTTTTTTGAGACATGATATAGAGATCATGCTCCAATAACACTTAGTGCAATAATAATGGGATAAGATGAAGAAGGGTGGGAAAGAATATATAAACCACATTTGAATTAAAAATTTAATCAAACTATTATTAAAATCATTCATCCATTTTTATGGAGTTAGACTCAACACTATAGATCCAATGATGTTAACAAAGTTCATGATCAAAAATTCAACCCAACATCAGCCAGAAAATAATCACAAAATAATATCACATTTAATATCTACATTAAAAAGTGTTTTAAAATGTTTTAAAATAGAAATAAAAGAGAAAAATATCAAATATTTCAAATTATTCAAGAAAAATTAAGTAAGACCATAGAAAAATCAGAAATGAACTCAAACATTTTTATAATATTTTTGGTAATTTTTTAAAGTTAGAAACTATTTTTAAAATTAAAAGAAATGCGTAAAACAAACCAAAAATGATAAAAATATAACAAAGTCAGAAATAAAAAATAAATGAGGTCACCAATATTTGTCACAATATCATTGGATCATTCCATATTTCTTTTAGAATTTAAAAATGCATAAAATTATTTTTAAACATTTAAAAAAATTCAAATAAAGTGAAAATTTATTATAAAAAAATATCAAAACATAAAATAAAATTGTGAAAAAAAATAAAAATCAGAAAGAGAAAAATCAAAAATATTTCTCATAATTTTTTTAGATTTTTTGGACTTGAAATGAATTTTCTATGATTTTTTTGAAGTTTAAAATAATTAAAATAAGAATCATAAAATAAAATATTAAACCAAAAAAATGTGGGCCATCTGATCATTGTCAAAACGTGTTAGTAAATAGATCAAGTGGACCTGGCACGCTGTGCATGTTATGGACTTTAGTGAATAAAACACTAGATCACTAATTAAATCAGAAATTTAAAAAGAACAAGTGGCACGCCATCATTGGTTGGAAGATAACACGTTGGTCATCTTCAACCTCCAGCCAATGTGAAATACAGGTCTCTCAAACTGTAAAATCAGAAGCTCGGACCTATGTCATCCGCTTCGTCTCATCAAGACGAAGACAACCACACCTTCGCGAAAAATTTATATAAGATGTAGCTCAAGAAATTTGGAAGGAAATTTTTAAAAGGGAATTTGAAAATTCATGGCCAAAACGTGTTTCCAGTTAGAAGAAAGTGTTGCGACTAGAACCAGGGCAATGAGAGCTTCACAATGATATCAAAGTTTGGAAGAATTGATGGAGAAATCTACCTATTGAAATTAAGTTGCAGAGCTCTGAAACTGGACTTCTATGGATCAATATAGGTCATGATTCTTGAAGGTAATTGTATGGTTAGCTTCAGGGAAGATCAAGGAAGGTGAATTGATAGAAAAAGTGGATTGAAAAAGGCTTGAAAACTGATTTCGAAGTTGCGGAAAAATTAGTTATGGAATGAGTTTGGCAGGGTGACTTTGGTTGTTCAAGCTTGAGGAAATGAATGGGGGATGACCCTATATTTATAGGAGAATGAATGGGATCCTTAAGCGTGTGAAATGATGAAGTTTGGAGAGAAATCGTGTGGGTCTGCAGCATGAACAAAGTGTGACTTGTTTATCATCAAAACTCATACAAATCATGAGTTTCATGATGCTAAACGCCTTTGGAAAGTTTCTAAACATGATTAGAAGCAAAAACGCGTGGAAAATTGTGATTAGAAGCCAAAACAAAGATTTCAAAATATGACTTGTGATGAAACTTCAGTTTCAAGTTACCAAATTCAAATTAATGGCTTTCTCAACTCAAGGGGTCTTAGGGCCTGATTCTTAAAGCTTTAGAAAGATGAGGTTACAAGCTTTGTAATGGGAAAATAATGGAATCAAATGGATGTTTGAGCTACAATTTGCAATGAGTCAAAGTTGGGAAAAAGAAGTTGACTTTCCATACTTAGAAATATTTCAAGTTTTCTTTCAAAAGTGAACTATAATGTTTTGCATCCAAACATGGCATTCCTCTTGGAGTTTGTTCTTGGCCAAAAGATATGGCATGAAATAGAAATCTTGAATGACATTTGGAAACTTGAACCATTCAAAATCTCCAAAAATTGAGAGAGTTATGAATTGTTGAAGTTGGAAAAAAAATCACGAAATGGCCTATAATCTTTCGTATACTTAGGGAATCTTCCATCCATTTTCTCACTTTTCACATAAAAGAAGGAATAAAGTTAACATCCTCAATATCATTATGGAAAAAGAGTGGGATCAAGGTGATAACAATTGACCAAGTTATGATAATTTGAAGTCACACATGGGAAATTGGGGGTTCATCTGGAGGACTTATAATCTTTCTTCTTCATCAAGTTTATTCCACATGAAAACTCCTTGAAACTTTTAAAGTGATTTGTTAATAACCCTTTGGAGAGAAGCATGTTTTTGGAATCACTCAAAAATACCAAAAGATTAGAAATATATCTTCTTTGAAGTTAAAAACCCTAGCTCCTAGATCAAGAAAATGTTTTGAGGAACTTTGACAATTTTAAACAACCTTCTTGTACAAACACTTTTGCTTTGTAGATAGAAATTGTTGAGGGTGATAATGAGAACTCATAGCAACCAAAACCACTTCCACATCTTGAGAATTGATAGAAATATGCACTTATGACCAATGAGAACAAGGCCTTGTCCAACCATGACAACTTCTTCAATAAACCCCTTGTACTTTTGAATAAATCTTGATAACTTTGAAATGTGGTGAACCAAAATAAACCTTTCCATGCCTTTTATTCCAAAACAACTTCAATGGTGAGGTTTAAACTCATGAACCCATGGATCAACTTGCTAAACCAGGTTGTCTTTACCTACATTATTAACAAGTAAGACAAACCAACATTGCATTTTATTAATTAAAAGGAAATCAAACCAAAACATGCATGATCACAAAAGAAGAACAAGTCAAGGTGCTTGGTGATTCCTCAGAGAGCAAAGCTAGAGATAGGGAGGAGAACCTAAAGCCCTAATATGATCTTGTTGTGATTAAATCAATATGGTATGATGAAGGGATCTTAGGGGCAAAAATTGGGGTACAACACCCTGATCCCCTATTGCATGAAAGGTGGTATGTAAGCACTAAAGGTTCACAACCGCGGAGGGTGCAAAATTGTAAAAAAATACTTATTTTCTCATCTCCACCATCTTATCTTGTATACACCTTTTATAGCCAAAATATACAAATTTTCAAAGAGGTTCCTGCGGAGTACCATAGATGTTTAGGGTGACAATACCTTCCATTTGCATAACCAACCCTCGTACCTAGATTCTCTCCCTTTTTATTTATTTATTTGCTCTTTTCCCATTTCCTTTGGAAACAATAAAGCGTGATGGTGATTTTATTATATTTATACGAGTTAAGTCAATCCAATGGCTTAGTCTCAAAATTTCTACCGCTACACATGGAATATACACCTTTATTTAACATCAGAAGTATTCCATCAGAAGAAAGGATGCTTAAAAAGAAATATCTTGTGGACTCATTTCTAATCAACATTTCAAAGTCCATCAGAAGACAAGATCAAAGGATGATATCTTCTCAAGATAATATACTCAACAGAAGTAATATCCACAAGAAGACAAATATCATCAAAGAAACATTTGTATTTAACAGAATAACTATTGAGACCATTTCTATAGAAACATCAGCAGTTTTACGGAATGCTGAATGTTCATCAGAAAGGGAATCAAGTATGTTCTAAGGAAAGTGTTACTCTCATATCAGAAAACATATACGCTTCCAACCAAATAAAGAAAGGAATTCATTATCAAACAACAAAGATGTAGCTGACAATAAGTTGTTGCTTTCATCTCAATCCAAAGATAAGAATTCAAGGGATCAGAAAGAAGGAACTCAATGTCAAAATCAGATGTATTGATATAAGTTGTTGCTTTAGAAATCATACATCAGATATGCAGCTTAGAAAAGCTGATTATCAAGGAATAAAGACAAACTCAAGAATTGGATCAGAAGAGCTTTCACTCACAGAAGAAATTGTTCATAAGATAAGTTATTGCTTACATATCTGAAGATAATGTTCAAATATCTGAAAGACTCTGACAATACAACAATGTAGAATCTTCTGGATTAATATCACTCCTCATATCAGAAATAATCCAACAAGAAGAAAAGAAGACAAAGACAAGATAAAGAGATATCTTCCAAGCTTACTACTTCAATCAGAAGTAAATCATCAGAATATAAAGTCTTAAGAAACTTAGCCACGAAGTTTATAGTACAGTCAATACGATTAAAATATTCCACTAATTGCTTACCTATTGTACTATGTTATCTCCCACGATGAAATACTACCGTTATGGTAGCTGGAAAGTGAAAGCGACGTCTCCGTACTACCAGCAGTCTTATTCTCAAGTCTCTATAAAGAGACCTCATCAGCATTTGAAGATTCATGAAATGTCAACCATTATCACTCTTGAATCAAATTGGTGAAATAATTTGAAACACCAAGAGAAAAGAAGAATCACTATTCATATACATCTACAAATATTCTTCTAGAGAAATATCAAGAACAAAAGAGTTGATGCTCATTATTGTGTTACGATATTAAGGGATTAAACACAAAGAGTTGTTACTCATTATTTGTGTATTAATATTAGAGTTCTCAATACAAAGAGTTGTTGCTTATTATTTGTATTAGATACTTTGCTCTTCATAGTTGTGTTAATCTGCTTATTTAGAAGCAAACATTGTAAATACAATTGTTTGTAATTCTGTTAAGAAATGACTATTACCTCAAGTGACTAGGTTGTTAGTCTGAGACTTGAGAGGGCTAAGGTGTTAGGTAGACTCTTAGAAGATTGTGGTTAGTCACCGGCGAGTATCACGTGCATTTATAATCTATTGAGGTTAGTGGATTAAGTCCTTGTTAAAGGCAAAATCACCTGAGGAGGGTGGACATGAGTAGCCTAGTTAGACGTGAATTTGGATAAACCAATGTGTCTTTTATAGTCTTTCATTAGCTATATTCTTTCTATTTTTTTGTGAATTATTTTCATTAATTAGCCTATTAGAAAACCCAATTCGAACCTCCCCTTTCTTATGTTGTTCTCACCCTTCAATTGTCATCAGAGCTCCGGCTCTTCATTGGTTTGTAAATCAAACACTTAACCGTGTAGAGAGATCCAGTTAAGAAATTTTTTTTATAGATGCGCCTGCAAACAAACAATGAAAAAGACAACTACTTTACTAAGCCTCCTATTTTTTATGGTGAAAAATTTGAGTAATGGAAATACATACTAGAAAGTTTATTTCTAGGCCATGACGAAGATCTTTAAAATCTAATTACAGATGGTTATATGGAACTAGTATCTGAATAAGGTATTCCTATTCCTAAAAGTCAAATAAATGAAGATCATAAACAAAGTAAGAATCATTATAAAGCCAAAACCATTCTTCTCAATGCTATCTCATATAATGAATATGAGAAAATCACAACCAAAGAAACATCTAAGGAGATTTTTGATTCATTAAAAATGATTGATGAAAGAAAGGCTCAAGTAAAGGAAACTAAAGAGTTAACTTTAATTAAGAAGTATGAAGCATTAAAGATGGAAGAAGATGAAAATGTTGAAGCCATGTTCTCAAGATTTCAAAAACCTTAGTATCAGGACTCAAAGTTCTGGACAAAGGGTATATAACAACAAACCATGTTGAGAAGATCGTCAGAAGTCTTCCAAAGAAGTGGAGACCTATGGTAAAAGATTTTAAGCTTTCTAAAGATCTAAACAAAATCAGCCTTGAAGAGTTGATTAACTCTTTAAGAAGTCACATAATAGAGTTAGAGGAAGATGAACCTCAGAAAAGGGTAAAGTATATCGCTTTATGGTCTAAATCAGAAAAGGTCAAGTTTGGAAAACTCAAAGTTCTCAAATCAGAAGATGAAGAAGATTCGGATGATGAAGACTCTGATGAAGATGATAAATTGTCATTACTTTCCAGAAAAGTGAAACAACTCTAGAAAAGACAAAAAAAATCTAGAAGATTCGGAAGAGATCACTCAGATTCTTATTCAAGAGGCAACAAAGGAGTTACTTGATTTTAATATAATGAACCAGGACACTATAAAAATGATTGTCCAAGGCTAAATAAAGAAGGCTCCATAAATGAAGGTTCCAAGAACAACAACTTCAAAGGAAAAAAGAAAGGCCTCGTGGTAACATGGGATGATTCAGAAGCATCCGGATCAGACTCTGATGAAGAGCACACCAATATATCATTCACGGCTATCATCTCAAAAGAAAGCTCTCAGAAACATAGTCAGACTCTGAAGAGGTATTTTCTAACTTTTCTCAAACTGAATTAGAATTATGTTTATCAGAAACTATGAACAAGTATCAAAAGCTTCAACGAAATTTCAAAAACCTTCTAAAAGCTCATGAATATGAAATTGAAAAACCCGATAAGCTAGAGAAAGAAAGTTTTGAACATAAAAGTGATCATTCTATTTTAAAAATTGAAAATAAATCCTTGGGTAAAAATTGTTCAAAATTTGAAAAAGATCTTTCTAAAGCATCTCTGAACTATGAAACTATTATTTATCAACATGATAAATCCTTTCAAAAATTCTTAAACAAAAACGAAGATAGAAGCAGAATAGATTTTATGATCCTTGGGGTAAAGTGGAATAAAATGGTAGAAAGAAAGGATAGAATATTGCTAGAAGTATCTAGATCTATAATTAACAAAACTAATATGGCTAAACACTTTTGGGAAAAAGTTGTAAAAGAAGCTTGTTATATTCAAAATAGAATCTCAATAAAACCTATCCTTGAACAAACTCTCTATGAGTTGTGTAGAAGAATAACAAATATCCCCTATTTTTATTATCTTAGATGTTCTTGCTTTATTTTGAGTACCAGAAGCAGTCCAAACAAATCTGATTCTAAAGCACAAAGTGTACTATATCAGGATAATCAGAAAGTTATAAAGGCTACAGAGTATACGATACATAAACACATGATGTGAAAGAATCAATAACTATTAGAATTAATGATAAGCTTGACTCGGAAAAGTCAAAGTTGGTTGAGAGTTTTGAAGATATAGAAATAACTCCTGCAGGTTCTGAAGAATAAGGTTCTGATGAAAAGCAAGGCAGAAATGCAGAAACAACAGAAACAAATGTTTATCCATCAGCTCGGAAAAGGAAAAGGCAAAGACAAAATTTGTCTAAAGATCTAATTATGGGACATAAACCACAACAGTTTGTCAAAACAAGACTCGTACTTAAAAAAATTGAATAATTGCATTTGGCATTAGTACCCTTAATGAAAATAACTTCAGGTGATGAAACACTTTAAGACAATAGATGGATTCTGGAAGTACAAGAAAAGCGAGATCAATCCTTCAATAATGATGATCTAGGACGAAAGTCTGAACCAAAGGAAGCTTATGTTGTTGCTACAAAGTGGGTCATCAAAAACAAGTTCGATGAGGATGATGATCTTATCATAAACAAAATATATAAGGTTAGAATCTACATATTTTCTGATGGAGTATGTCTAGATACTTCTACAGATTAGAAGATATCTTGAACAGAAAATTAAGTTAAATTATATATATATATATATATATATATATATATATATATATATATATATATATATATATATATATATATATATATATATATATATATATATATATATATATATATATACACACACACACATGGGTTGATTAAATATATAGAGCAATTTGATACTTTTGAGAATAGGTTGAAATCTTATTGCTTCTCTCATATATTTTGTCTATTTTAGGATAAATCAAAATTTTCTTTTAATTCATTTAGGACTCTTTTGTCTTGGCTACCTTTTCTTAAGTATAGTTTGTCACTATGTACTCCTTCTCTGACAAGCATATGTCTAATTATCATCTTCTATCTTGGAACTTGATAATATATCATCCCTCCCAAGTTTTCATTTACAATATGTCAGCCTAGGTATCTTATAGTCAGTTAGTTATGTCTTATGTCTTTTTCATTTAAATATCATTTTCTCTTATTTCATTATGTATTCTTTTCTCATTATTCTAATAATTGTATTCTATGACTCTTCTTGATCTCTATTCAAACATTAACCTCTTCTGGTATCTCGAGGTTGATTTCTTTAGTTAGGAAATCAATTCTTTTATCAGTCTTGAGTCATATATCTATACATATATCTTCCACCTCACGGTCTTATGTGTTTATCACTCAAATATACCTCACAAATATTTTCTTCAAACTAGTTCTTAATATGTTTTCAAATACCTCCCTTAAAAATGAGGAGAACTTGGAAATTCTCTTTGAAGAACGTCCAGACTTCACTAGTCTTCTCAATGGTAGCTGGAATCTGTATCTAGTTGTTCAATATCAAGGTTGGTCTGGGTATTTTTCTATGCTGCATGGACCTGTTTATCCAAACTTGGTCAAAGAATTCTGGAAAAATATATCTGTAGGTGTTCAAGGTAGATTTGTTTGTTCAAACAGTTTTGGATTTCATCTTGTCATCACTCCTACCTCCATCTTCGAAGCTAGAGGATGTGTTGAAACTTATGGGATTACGATGGATGAGTTTAGGATAAAATATAAATTTGTTGAAAAACTCATTTCCATTCATGATGTCTCATCTTTGTATGAGCCTACTAATCCAACGAAGCTTCTCTTTATTGGAAGAATCTAGTTCAGATTCCTTCTTAACAAATTTAGGCCTCGAGGAGATAATCTAAGCACTACGTCTCATGATGGAAGACTCTTTACCTATTGTCTTATAAATGATGTTAAGATTAATCTGCCTCAAACCATCTTTAATTATTTAAGAGAGTGCATTCTAATCTCCAGAAGACGAAACAAGCTCTTCATACCTTACGGAAGAGTTCTCTCTGAACTATTCTACAAAAGCAATTTTGATTGGATTAATTCAAATGAATGAACTAGAAACTGCTCTTCAAGAAGAAATATGTGAATCATTTGGATCGTATTAATAAGTGTTTAGTCTCATGTTCCTTGTGTATGTTCTATTTTAAATTAATATATTTTTCATCATTGAAATGTTGATTTTCTATTTGTTGTTTAAGAAGTATAGTTCTATGTCTGTAACCTGTATTTCTTTGATGTATCTTTAATGAATTTGTCTTTCGTGTTTCTATTCTCTTCTAGTGTGCTTACATATCTTAAACTATTTTTTTGGTTATGACAAAAAGGGGGAGAAAGCATGATGATTTTGATACATACTGTAATACGGTGGGAGAACTGACTTTACTAGTTTTGCGTTTTATCGTAAATGTTGCGGTTAGCAAGAGTCTTCACCGACTTTTCTTTTATCCAACAAAGGAAAGTGTGAAAAGAACAGGAAAGACCTTTCGAGAATTTTATGAGTAAGGGGGTAGGTTATGAAAAAGGAAGATGTTAACACCCTTTTCATCCGCAGTTATCTACGATCTCTTAGTCGCTAGCTCACTTTGAAAATGCTTTTTTTTGTGAAAGTATATTTGAAAATATTTTGAAAAGATGCCTTAGTTCGGAAAACTTTGTAATGATTCTAGTATCATTGAGAATGCATACAGTGTTTTGTATTTGAAAATATTTAGAAAAGAGAGTGTATGTGTGGAAAATTGATTTGTTTTATGAGCAAGAAACTATAAGCTATCTACCTACTCAAAAGGTCTTTGTTCTTTTCCTCTTTTCCTCTAGATAGTGCTACCCTACCATTAGTTAGTAGGTAGCCCTATCATTAGATATTGTGAGGGACAGGCGTGGGTCATCGTACAGTCACGAAGGCAACTCGTAGGAGACTTTAGCAATTATCTTAAGGTAATCAGATCGTTTACCTAGTCATCATTGAATGGTCATCGAGGGACTATGATCTTTTAACCAAAGGATCTTTGCTAAAACATTCCATGTTCGAGAGACGTGACTGTTGTTTTCGGAAGGCAACAAGTGGGGGTACCTTAGAGGTGCGCATGTGTGAAGTGTGTTATGTTTCAGTTATGTTTATCTTGGATTTATGGTTATCTAGTGTTTGCTTTTAATCTTGGCCATACAATCCTATTAAGCTAATAGTTAAATATATACAAGCATTCATACAGTAGTGCAAAAAGGCGGGAATTAAATCTACACTATTACAGTGCTTTGGGGATGGGGAGTACAAACCAAAAAATGGGGGGAAAAGTAAAGAAAAACCCTAATTTAAGCTATTACATCCCTTTAAGCAGTTACAATTATTCATGAAAATAAATGCGAGAAATAAACGAGTGTGCAGAGATTGAAAAGGGAAATAATTTAAACCCTAAAAAAAATCTAAGTGTTTAGAAGAAAAATAGTTTTGGTGTTTTTATTTATAAAAAAGTTTGAAGTAATTAATCTGAATTCTAGTTTAATTAACAAAATAAAAACTAAAGTGTAACTAAATTAAATCAAATTTTAATTATGAAAATTAAATTAATTAATAAAAGTTAAACCTAATATTTTCTATGGTTTTATTATTTTTGTTATTTTTTTTATTAAACAATAAATAGTTTAAAAAATAATTAAACTAAAAAAAGAAAACCAAAAAAATGATTTAACGGGCCTGTGCTGTAGAAAGGAAATAGGAGGTGTTAGAAAATAGAATTCCAGGAACAATAACTAGAGGGCCCAGGCGCCTGAGAAATCCAGTGGAAACAACTTCTTGAGTTTCACCATGGGGCTGGCTGTTTTGGGGCGTTGGATCTAGAGTCTTGAGATTCTTATGGTCCAGATGTGAAGTGTATCGTGTGTGCACTAGCCTGGTTTACACTTGATCTGCAAGAGAAATATGGAAAAATAAAAACACCTCACGCCTGGATCGAACCCAGGACCAGACGTATGAGGGTCTTATGTGCAAGTGTGTTGCCACTGGGGTGGCGGGTTCATCCGGTAGTGTAACAGAAATCAAACAATATATTATAAAACATGATCTAATCTCAGCCAATCAAATAAAAGCAGTCATGGTGGAACCTTGGATATTTGAAGCAGCCAATCAAGTGGTGGCAGTCATAGGCCACCAGAGTCAGCACGGCGGAGTTGACCTTTCGGTTGTCTTCTCCGGTTAGCAAAAAATGAACCTGCGAATAAAACAAAGATCCAGGTCCAAAATTTATTCTACCCCACCCCCCACCCCTCCCCCATAAATCAGGGTCTGCCAATCCATTGGTTCTTTCCATTTGCCCTAAAAACCCATGTATACAAAGATACGAATAGTAGAGCCTTTCATGCCCTAATATGGTATTTTCATATTCAGGCACCTAAGCTCACATGTAACACGTTAGATTCATTCCAAACATCAATAATAATATGAATGCATGCATAAAATGGATTTAAATTACATGGTTAAAGAATTTGAAATCCAAAATTTTACCCAATCAGTGAGATAGTGTGAAGAGAATCTGGGATGCGTAAGGCTCGAATCTGGGCTCTTGAGGGCTCTTGGGGGTCTCAGGAATATATTTATGGCTTTAATTTGGATTGATGTGCGCTGGGAGTGTAGTTACAAATTTTACAACTTTTGGAATTTTGAGAATTATGGAGCTCTCTCTTAGACAGTGTAATTGTGTCCTTTTTCTCATGTCTTGCTTGCATTATATAGAGAAATAGAATGGCCCAGCATATATGGAAGGAGATCAAGCAATGATGGCCCTCATCAATCAAAATAATTTTTTTTGAAAACCTTTCATTTTGATGAATTCTTGCCTTCTTAGGTCCTTGCACGAGTTGGCATGTTACTGGATTGCAATTGGGCCTTAAAGCAGGCCAAAAACCAGGCCCATATGCATTAGCCCATTATTTTATAATTTATTCCATTTAGTTTGAATTTATTTGAATAAAAACAAAATAAAATATAAATAAAATAATAAGAAGGTATAGGTAAAAGTATGAGTGAACTTATAAGTGTCTCTTAAGGTCATGAGCATGTATGAAGCTTAAAAAGTTAGGCCATAAGTTCAAAATCTCAAGCTTGTTCATTTTGCATTTCATGAATTTCCTCAAAATTTTCCAACTTGTGTGACTCATAACTTGCTCAATTTTCACCATTTTAAGGTGATATTAGACTTTTTAAAAAGATCAAGATGTCCTCTACACTTTCTCTTTTGATCATGTTTGCATTTGGAGATATTATCTTGATGTAAGTTGCCTTGACAAAAAGTGTCTTTTGTTGACCTTTGAAAATGACCTATAATGTATTAGCTCATATCTTTCAAATGAAGAACTTTTTGGACTTGAACATAGACACAAAGTTGAAGAGAATTGAATTTTCTTCAAAATGGGCTTTGGTTGGGGAAAAGTTGATGAATCATGTCAAAGTTATGCTTGTTCAAAGTTCAGTTGACTTCTCCTAAGGAAACTCTAATTTGACAATTCTTGACTTTTGATGATTTGAGGGCTTTCCTTGAGGAATCATGATCAACCCTTGATCAATTGATGAATATCACTCCAAAAATGTTGATGTTGACCAAAAATCTTGAAGTTTTACTGTATGTTGACCATAGTTGACTTTTTACGCAATAAAGTTTATTTTCAATCATCTGAGCCATTGACTGAGCAAACTTGTGATGTAGGACATGAAACTTGACATAAGCATTATTGATGACCTATGAATAATCATGGAAGCCACTTGAGACCTTTGCAAACCAAACTTCTCTGAGTATCTCAAAACCCTAGTTGTAGACCCTTAGCTTTGGAGGAGGTTTGATTGGTCAACCCTTGAGTATTTTGAGAACCTTCAAAAGCATGTCTTGAGAAAAGTAGGAGGGAAAATTTTAGGGTAGAACAGCTGCCCCTGTTAAATCTTCTTAAACCTGAAGAGTTAGACTAGCTTGTCTGCCATTCGTGACTTGAAGGTAGAAGATGATTGAACACTTAAGTGCCCAGAAATTTGCACTTGCCTGTACAAGAGATAACGTTATTGTTTGATTATGTCGGGAATGGGCTTATAGATGTCATTTGGAGAGGTGACGAAGAGTCGTCAGAGATGGGCTTATAGATGCCATCTAAATATTTGGTCAATTTAATCTGAGCAAAAAGAGGTTTCTTTGTCTTTAATTGGAAGAAGTGTCAGAATAAATCTTTGGTTGATTTAATCTGAGCCAGAAAAAGGTCTGATGGAAGAAGTATAAGAATAAATCTTTGGTCGATTTAATCTAAGCCAGCAGATACTTGTGCTCATTTTTATCTGGAAGAAGTATAAGAATAAACCTATGCTCGGTTTTATCTGAGCCAGAAAATATCTTCTGGAAGAAGTATCAGAATAAATACACTCTTAATTTAGACTGAGCCAGAAGATTTTTATGTTCGACTTTAATTGGAAGAAGTATCAGAATAAATCTAGGGTGAATTTAATTTGAACCAGAAAATGTCTTCAACTGGAAGAAGTATCAGAATAGATCTACGCTCGATCTAAGCTGAGCCAGAAGAATGTCTACTAGAAGAAGTATCAGAATAATTTTATGCTTGATTTAAATTGAGCCAGCAGATATTTATGCTTGAATTTAAATGGGATAAGTATCATAATAAATCTAGGGTCGATTTAATCTGAGCCAGAAAATTTGTTTAACTGGAAGAAGTATCAGGATAGATCTACATATGATCTAAGTTGAGCCAGACAAATGTCTACTGGAAGAAAAATCAGAATAAATCCACGCTTGATTTAAACTGAGCCAGCAAATGTTTATGCTTGACTTTAACTTGAAGAAGTATCAAAATAAATCTAGGGTCAATTTAATCTGAGACATAAAATGTCTTCAACTAGAAGAAGTATCAGAATAGATCTATGCTCGATCTAAGTTGAGCCAGAAGAATGTCTACTGAAAGAAGTATCAGAATAAATCCACGCTTGATTTAAACTGATCCAGTAGATGTTTATGCTTAACTTTAGATGGAAGAAGTATCAGAATAAATCCATGCTTGATTCGAACTGAGCTAGAGAATGTCTACGATTGTTTTCAATTAGAATAAGTATTAGAATAAATCTATGGTCGATCTAAACTGAGCCAGAAGATATCCATGCTCATCTTCAATTGGAGAAGTATCAAAATAGATCTACACTCGATTTAAACTGAGCCAAAAGATGTTGTCTTTGAGAAGACTGTCTGGTCATACAAGTAGTTGATGATGTTTGTTCGTTGATTGATCTTTCCTGAAAAGCTAAAGAGTTAGATATATGCAATGTCATTATGTATGAAATGTATTGCATAATGATGTTCTAAAAATAAATGAGACAATGTTATATGCATTTTGTGTACATATGCTATGTTGCTCGTAAATGATGTATGAATGTGAAATGTTGTTGAAATGTATTTGTAAACTTGAGCAGCATCTTTGTCTGGGGAAAAAATCCCTGACTGTTTCTAGGGATGAAGAGTATGTGTATCTTAGATCTTCTAGGGAATTGTTTCTAACGGGGATTCCTGCTCTCTATTTGAGGAAACTCCGCTAGGGAATGTTGATTTCTTCTTGGGAAGAAGAGCTCAAAAACATTGGTTGTTCCTCGCTCTACTGGGGATTATAATTCTTGTATACCATGACTGGGGATAAAATAGATGGATATCCTTTTGAGGTGTTGTTTAATCGAGTTTATGATATGGATACCATCTTGTTTGGAGAGACTAAGGTTGAACGATATCTAATCCATTTTCATATTTAGTAGAAACTCTCTGGGGATAGCAATTCAGGTTTTCCTTTGTTGGAGGCAGGAATCTTACCAGTAATATATGGTAGAAACAGATCAAGCTGGGGATATTGAACTTCACTAGGGAAATAAACCCTGTTGACGAAAATATGAACTCTGACAGGGAAGTAAACCTTGTTGACGGAGGAATACTCTGCTGAGGGAAACTCCTTGCTGAGGAGAATGGGCTTTATTGGAGAGAAGTAGTCTGCATGGGATTTTATAGTTTTGAAAACTCAGTTGGGGAGAAGAATTTCCATAAACTGTAATGATTGGGTTCTCGTAGATGGGCGATATTACTGGTAAAAATACTATACTCCTTTATCTGCCAGAGAAATCTGTCGGGGAAATTGTGGGGAATGTATGATCTTGTGAAGATTACTTTGTAGGGATAATTTAATGGATGTGACATTGTGGGAAGTTTTGGATGGCTTGGACGTTATCCTAACTCATAGAGTCTTGAGTAAATGCTTATTCTTGTCTTTATACATATATTTGTTAACAGTCAATTGCATTCATATGCATATCTTCATTCAATTTTAGTCATTGAACGTCTTGCAAACAAAACAGAAAAAGTAAAATGAAAAAGTTTGAATTTTGAATTTGTATTTCATTTATAGTTTTCCCATAAACAGGTGATTTTGTACAAAGAGACAGAGATCCCAATAAGGGGAAATCGTCATGAAATGAAAAGAATACAAAGTGTAAACAAGATAATAGCTATGTGGAAATAATCTCATCGGATTCTAACTCTTCCATTGCCCCTATGTCTTCAAGCATCTCATCCCTTGTTGTCAGAAGAAGTGGATTGAATTGATCTGTACCGTTTGAACTTTAACTTTGGTAATAAAGTTTGCAATAAGTGATCCAATGGGAACATAGTCGTACGCTTTAATCCCTAATTTTTTCCTAGACCTCCCTTTCGGGTTTTCAGTCCACTGAGATACCCTTTTTTTTCCAAAGCCGCCTTTTCAGGTTTTCGACTTGCCGGGTGTACAGTCTTTTCATATATATCCCTGATTTTTTCCCGAACTCTTTTGGTTCGTCGGGATGCCCTTATTTTTTCCTAGGCCAATCAATCTAGCATGTCATTTTTATGCGTAGTATCTTTTGACTATGTCCGCGTTCATAGGGTGTGAGGTGTGATACGGTGGCAGACCCGACTGTTTTGAAAATGCTGGTTTGCGTTTTGCATTTTGTATTTGCAAAATGTCGGGGTAAGCAAGAGTCGCCATCGACTTTTATTTCATCCAATCGGAAAGGAAAAAAGCACAGAAAAAAATCCTTTTTTGAGATATTCTGAGTACGGGGGGTAGATTATAAAAAGGGAAGGTGTTAGCACCCTTTGTATCCATGGTTTTCCATGGGCTCTTAGGTACTTGCTCATCTTTTAAAATTGCTTGTGTGTGTTTGTTTTGAAAAGTTTTATTTTACTTCGTTTTAACCCTTGTTTCTGTCCTCAAGAGTGTTACGAAGTGTTTTGAAAACTTTAGTTTGAAAAGTGTAAGTGTGAAAAGTTTGATTTAAGCAAGTACCTATTAGCATCTACCTACTCGAAAAAAGATCGTTACTATTCTTGTTTCCTTTAGACAGCGTATCCTACTATTGAAAAATAGGTAGCACCTTCGTTGGAGTTGTAAGGGTCAATTCGAAAGAGACGTACGATCACTAAAGCAATGTTAGGACATCTTAGTAATAACCCTAGAGTCTTAAGATCATATTCGAGGCAACATTTTCGAGGCGACATTTTTGAGGCAACATTTCCGAATGGGACTTTTGATCTTTGTTAGACAGGAGGGAAACCACTAAGACACCCTATACTTAATAATCGTTTACCGAAGGCAACCGAAGTGAGAGTATACTTAGGAGTGCACATGTGCGAGTGATTTGATTTCAGTTATTATCTTTGCACATTAGGATTTTCTAGCCGTTTTAAATTATCATACAATCCTATTAACATACATCTAAACAGTTAATATTTGCGAGAATTAAAATGCGAGAAAATAAACCTACGCTATTACAAGGCTTCGGGATAGGGATTAATTACATAGCCAAAAAACACACAAAAGACGATAAATAAAAGAAAGTCCTAGATTAAACTATTACATACCGTGGACAGTTACATTAATAATGCAAAAATAATAAACGTGCGTTATGAATCGAAAACAAGAGAATTAGGGTTTTGACCCCAACTATGCCTAATTGTAATCTAAAGGGAAAATCTTTTTTTTTTGTCATTTTTGTGTTATTTGAGAAAATAAAGCCCAATTGAATAATAATTTTAAAAAAAAAACTAATTACTAATTATTTTTAATTTAAGAAAAATAATTAAATTGACCTATTTTTTGTATTTTTATCTTAAGAAAGAAATAAAAATTAAATCAAGAGTTTTAACCCTAATTTTTCTAATTGATTTTAATTATATAAAAAAAGGTTAGAATTTCCCTAAATTAAATTAAACTAAACTAAATTAAACTTGATAAAAAAACAAACTAATTATAATTTTTTGTAAACTCTTGATTTTATGATTTCTTGTAAAAAAAAAAAAGAGATTAATTTTGTTAAAAATGATTAAGCAAATTAAATTAAATTAAATAAATAAATTAGAGAAAAGAAAAAGAATGGGCCTGATAGCATTAACAAAGGGGGGTGTCGCTTAGAAATTCTTGGCCCAATAAGCTCAGTCCTTTGTTGACTTCTCCCAATCCTGTGGGCATGCTTGACCCAGGCGCATGGTGGACCTTCAAGGGATAAGCCTTGGATCTGAAGCCCTGGTGGATTGAACGATCAGATCTGGATAGTGCACGATGGACCCCTTGCCATGTAACACGCTGGATTGCCTATTCAAGAAAAACATGAATAAAAGTTGGGACCTAGAGATCGAACCCAGGCCCTTAAGCATTCTCCCCTTGCACGCTTGCCATCTGGACTGGCTATTTTAGTTATATACACAATAACAAAAAAAAATTATATAACACAAACAAAATGATAGTCCTTAAAAAGCGCAAAATTCAAACTGATAAGTCAAGGAGCGCCACGTATCCATCTTCTTCCTCCCACCGTCGCTGTAAGTTTTGTGACTTTTACCTACGGACATTAAGCGTAGGTATAGCCCCTGTTCATTTCAAAAATCATGTACGCGCATGATAAATGAAAACCAATGGTACCAATCAACTTGTTTCAACCTCACGAGCATCATGGTACCATTATTAATGTCCAATTTTCCCTGTACAAGAAATCCCTAAAAATGAAGATCAAACCCTAGCCATGGCAGTTTCATGTTCAGTCAATAAAAACGCAATTGAATATAGTCATTAACTTGCAAACATCTCAAGGATTATAAATATGCCAATCAATCATGCTAAATATGCCAAAATCAATATATTCGAATTCAAGAAAATAGGCAAACCGTGTGACTACTACGATGCGTTTCAGGGCGTGGGGAGGCTTGCTAACAATTGAAACACGACCTTGGGGCGTCCAGCAATTGATTGGTATAGGTGGAATGGCTTGAGATGGTCTGTAACTTGGAATTTGATTTTCACTTTGTCTTTGAAATTTTGCAATTCTTTCTCTGCCTTTGCACGCCTCTAGCCTCCTCCTTTTGGTCTACTTTTGTTCCTTATGTATAGTAGAGTGCATTAGGGTTACAATTTGTATCAAATCTTTTCCAATTATAAAGATTGATCAATGATTCAATCCTTGCACCAAATCTTTCCAAAACAAGCAAATTCAATCTTTTTATGTCCATAAGAAGCCTTGCACAATTTTATCTTGTCTCCAACTGTATAATGGACCTAATCATGCATAAAATCTCAAGGTTTTAATGATTTTTGATATTTTCATTATTTTATATTGATTTTATTTGATTTAAATGAAATAAAATCAAAATAAATACCAAAAATAAAAGAATGACAAGTGGAAGGGCTCATGGGTCTTGGGTCACATTACAAACTCAGTGCAAGCATAAAAAGTTGGGCCCATTTAGCAAAAAATGCAATTTTGGACACATTTGTCTTTTGGCAATTTTGCAAAAAGGGTCAACTTGTACAATGCATAACTCCCTCAATTTTGACCCTAGAGATGTGTTCTATGACTTTTTAGAAAGCTTAAGATGTCCTCTAAGCATCCCTTTTGGTCTCATCTCAATTGAGTCTTCCATGTTAATGTATGAAGCTTTGACCCAAAAGGTGTTTTTGTTGACTTTTCAAAATGACCTATAATATCCAAATTCATATCTTCTTGTGAGTGCATATATTGAAATTGGGATTTGAAGATGAATTGTAGGGAATTACATCCTCTTAAAAATGAGCTTTGGATGGGTCATTTTTGATAAAGTATAAGAAAGTTATGCTTGGTCAAAGTTGGGTTGACTTTTTCTACAAAAGCCTAATTTAGCAACTTTTGGGTTTTGATGAATTGTGAGTAATACTTAAGGAATCATGATCAATCCTTGATCAAATGATGGATAATACTTCAAAATGATAATTTTGACCAAAAATCTTGAAGTTTGACTGTATGTGGGCCATAGTTGACTTTTGCCCTAACACAATCGATTTTCAAGCCTTTGAGCAATTGACTGAGCAAATTTTCTCTGCAAGGCTTGAAACTTGACATGGATGATCTTGAGAACATATTAGGACAATGGTGAGCATTTGGGATCCTTTGGACTCAAGCATCTTGATGCAGAATGAAACCCTAATTTGAAGTAGACTGCCTTAGGAGAGAGTTTGTCTGGTAAACTCTTGGACCTCCTTGAGCAATTTAAGGACCTCATTTGAAATGTATTGACAAACATGGGAGGCAAAATTTTGGGGTACAACATCTGCCCCTGTTAATTCTTCTTAAACCTAAGGATGTAGATTGGCTTGTCTGCCTTTCGTGATCTGAGGGTGAAAGATGATTGAACACTAGAGTGCCCAGAAATTTGCACTCGCATGAAGTGGTGCTTGTCTTGCGATATCGGGAATAGGCTTATAGATTCCATTTGGAAGTCAATGATGGGAGATGGGCTTAAAGATGCCATCCGAAGAAGTGTCGATCGCATAAGAGATTCCTCTATGAGAACCCGTATACCTGTTGTTAAGGAGGATTTCGTTGGGACACGCTGGTCTCTGTCTTGGGAGAAGTAGAATTTTAGGAGCTTCAGTTGTCCGTTACTCTACTGGGGAATCATCTCTTAGTTGAGGAGGTGAAAATGCACTGCTATCTAGTCGTGCTCCAGGTTTTACAGTGACATGCTGGGGAGAATAAGACTAACTGTTATCTGGTCGTGCTCCAGGTTTTGGAAATTTCTCAATTCTTATATGGTTGTGCTCCAGGCTTCAGAAGGAATTAGGTGGTTATCCGGTTGCATCCGGATTTCAACTTGAATTTAATGCATACTAATATCCGGCCGATTTCCGGGCTTCAGAGTAATTGGCTGAGTAAACTGCTACTTGGTCGAATTCCAAGCTTCGCAGTACCTTATACTGTTATCTGGTCGTGTCCCAGGCTTCAGTGTCCTTTGCTGCTATCTGGTCGTGCTCCAGTCTTCACAACGTCTTAACCGTTATCTGGTCGTGCGCCAGGCTTCACGGTGTCTTATACCATTGTCTGGTAGATTCCAGGCTTCATGGTATCTTGTACTGCTATCTGGTCGATTTTCAGGCTTCACAATAACTTGTTGAGGGTTAAGCTATTTTCCGGTCGATTTCCGGGCTTCAAAGCTTGAACTGGAATAGAAATCTTAGTATCGATTTGACTGAACCAGAGGAAAATTGTGAGAACTTCAACTTGGAGAGAAATCTTAGTGTCGATTTGACTGATCCCGAGAGAGGTCTCGGATTAACTTTGACTGGCATAGAAATCAGGGGAATCTTAGTGGCGATTCGGCTGACCCAGACGAAAGTCTTAAAATGTCTTCAACTAGAATAGAAACCTTAGTGTCGGTTTAACTGAACTAGAGAAAACTTGTTAGAACTTGGTTGCATCTTTCCCTGAAAGGTAAAGAGTTAGTCGTATGTGATGTCGTGATGTATGAAATGTATTGAGTAATGATGTTCTTAAAATAAATGAGATTGTGTTACATGATGCGTATGCGCATGCCACGATGTATGGATATGCAATGTTCTTGTGATATTCTCCGGCTGGGGAGAATAAATCATGGACTGCTGTTGGAGAGTATAAGGAGTTGAGTTCTTCATTCTCGCTGGGGATAGTGACCCAAGATGATTAGCTGGAGACTTGCGTCCATTCTGCTCGAGAATATTCCGCCGGGAGAGACTCTGTTTGAGAATAATCCTGTGGGAGAATGACTTTATGGGGAAGAGAGATACTCTGTTGGACAATCTGCTGATTTGGAGAATAAACTCAGCTGGTGGTGAACTTATATTACTGGTTATAGATAAACTCTGCTTGGGGAGAATTTTGCCGACTCATTCATGATTATGAACCTCGGCTGGGGAGAGCTAACACCACTGTCTTTGGATACTCCCTACTCTGCGGGGAGTGTATATACCTTTGGTCATATTCTCAAGCTAGCTCTATCCCTGTACTTGGTGGGTAAAGCAACTGTAAGGTTTGGACACTTCTAGTTTGCCCCTGTTCCTGGAATTACGAGTAATTGTCTTTTGTTTCTTATGTAAATATTTATGATAAGCTATTATTCTCAAATGCATATATCAAAAATGCATCATTGGATGTTCTTGCAAAACAAAACACGAAAAGAAAAACAAGTTTGAAATTTATTGTGAAAATGAATTGTATTGATTTTTGAAGTTGGCCTATAACAGGCGTTGTTGTACAAGAGGTTGACATCCTAGTAAGAGAACACCGTTGAAGGATAGAAATTATACAATTTGTGAAAAAGAAAGAAAAACAGCTATGTGAACAATCCCATTGGGTTCCAACTCTGCTATTTCCTTTATATCTTCAAGCGTCTCATCACTTTGCTACTTGGTCGAAGGCGGATCAGATTGATTGGTGTCGTCCGAGCTTGATAGTCGATACCGAATTCTGGTCGCAAGATGATCCAATGAGACATAGTGTTACGCTTCGATCCCTAATTTTTTCCTGAACCGCCCTTTCGGGTTTTCAGTCCACCGGGATACCCTTTTTTTCCCAAGCCGCCTTTTCAGGTTTTCGACTTGCCAGGTGCACAGTTTTTCATTTTCATCCCTTACTTTTGCCCGGACCCTTTTGGTTCACTGGGAAGCCCTTATTTTTTCCTAGGCCAGTCAACCTAGCGGGTCTTTGATTAGGCGTAGTATTTTTCACTATGTCTGCATTGACGGGGTGAGGAAGGTCGTCACCATCCATGGTGGTTAGAATCATAGCTCCTCCCGAGATAATATTCTTAACCACAAATGGACCTTCGTACGTGGGGGTCCATTTTCCCCTAGGATCACCTTGCGGTAGTATGATGAATTTGATCACCAGATCCCCGACCTGATATTCTTGACGTCTGACTTTCTTGTTAAAAGCCTTAATCATTCGCTTCTGATACATCTGACCATGACAGATAGCAGTAAGCCTCTTTTCGTCGATTAGATTCAGTTGATCAAGCTGGGTTTGGATCCAGTCGTCCTCGTTCAAACCCGCATCCTTCATGATCCTGAGAGAGGGTATCTGGACTTCGATGGGTAGGACTGCCTCCATGCCATATACCAAAAAGTAGGTTGTTGCCCCTGTTGACGTCCGTGCTGAGGTGTCGTACCCATGAAGAGCGAGTGGTAACATCTCGTGCCAGTCTTTGTATGTCACCGTCATCTTCTATACAATCTTCTTGATATTCTTGTTAGCCGCTTCAACAGTCCCATTCATCTTTGGCTGGTAGGGAGAAGAGTTGTGATGCTGAATCTTGAACTGTTTTCAGAGTTCGGTGATGATTGTATTGTTGAGATTTATACCATTGTCCGTAATGATCCTCTCTGGTACACCATATCGATAGATCAGATTGTGTCGGATAAACCGTGCAACGACGTTCTTGGTTACTGTAGCAAAGGAAGTTGTCTCGACCCACTTTGTAAAGTAATCAATATCTACCAGAATGAAACGATGTCCATTGTACGCAGTAGGCATGATCTCGCCGATCATGTCGATTCCCCACATTGCAAAGGGCCAAGGAGCTGTCAAAACATTTAGGGGAACTGGAGGCACATGCACCTTATCAGCATAGACTTGGCACTTATGACAGGTTCGAGAATGCTGATAACAATCGGCTTCCATAGTAGACCAGTAATATCCTGCTCATAGGATTTTCTTTGCCATGGTATGTCCACTGGAACGAGTACTGAAGGTACCTTCATGTAACTCTACCATGATCCTTTCTTCCTCGCTTTTGTCCACACATCACAGTAAGGTTGAATCATGGTTACGCTTATAAAGGATTTCATTACTGATGAAGAACATTGCAGCGAACCTTCTCAGAAACTTCTTATCATTAACAGATGCCCCCTCGGGGTATTCTTGAGCCTCAAGATATCTCTTTACCTCGTGAAACCAGGGTTTATCTGCTACCTCTTCCGTCTCAATGTCACAGTAATGTGCGGGTTCGTCCAACCTCTCGATGGTAATCTGGGGAGCTTCATTGTCCCACCTGACCTTGAACATAGAAGACATGGTAGCTAACGCGTCTGCCAGCTGGTTCTCCTCTCTTGGGAAGTGTTCAAAGGTTATCTCCTCAAAGTGTGGGAGCAATGTCAGTACATATTCTCTATAAGGGACAAGATTTGGGTGCTTCATATCCCACTCGCCTTTTATCTGACTGACCACCAGAGCGGAATCTCTGAATACACTCAAGAACTTAATCCTCAAGTCAATAGCAGCTCGAAGACTCAGGATACATGCTTCATACTCTTCCATATTGTTGGTGCAGTTGAAACTTAATCAGGTGGTGAATGGAGTATGACAACCTTCAAGAGATATAATTACGACGCCAATGCCATTACCCAAAGCGTTTGATGCTCCATCAAAACACATAGACCATCGGGATCCCTCCTCGGGTCCTTCATTCAGTTCAGGTTCTTCACAGTCGGTCACCAACATGATGTTCTCATCCGGGAACTTGAAATTCATGGATTGGTAGTCATTCACATCCTGATGCGCCAAATGATCTGCCAATACACTCCCTTTGATTGCTTTTTGGGTGGTGTATTAGATGTCGTACTCTGTTAAGATCATCTTCCATCTCGTTATTCTTTCGGATAAGGCGGGATTTTCGAAGATATACTTGATTGGATCCATTTTTTATATCAACAAAGTGGTGTGAGTCAGCATATATTGTCTCAGCTAGCGAGCAGCCCATGCCAAAACACAACAAGTTTTCTCGAGCAATGAGTATCGTGTCTCACAGTCGGTAAAGTTTTTTCTAAGGTAATAAATAGCGTGCTCTTTTCGGCCAGACTCGTCATGCTGCCCCAGCACGCACCCCATTGAATTGTCTAGCACTATCAAGTATAAAATCAAAGGTCTTAATTCAACTGGAGGCATCAAAATTTGTGGTTCTTGAAGATATTCTTTAATTCTTTCGAAAGTGGTCTGATATTCGTCATTCCACTTTACCACTTGATTTTTCTTCAGCAGCTTGAAGATTGAATCACAAGTAGCAATCAGGTGTGAAATGAACCTGGCGATGTAATTCAACCGTCCGAAGAAACCTCTAACTTCCTTTTCTATGCGGGGAGCCGACATCTCCTGTATGGCTTTTACCTTGGCAGGTGTTGTACCCCAAAATTTGCCCTCCTATATTCTTCAAAGATTTGCCAAGTCAAGCTTCAAAATTCCCCAAGGGTTGCACAGTGCAAAGGTCTCCTATACAGTCAAGATTAGGGTTTTTGTTCTGATCAGGAAAATGAAGTTTCCAAGGGTCCAATCAAGTCCCACATGCCTACAAATATGGTCAAGTATCCTCATATCAAGTTTCAAGACATTCAGCACAAAATTGCACAGTCAAAACCCTAAATTGCACTACAGTCAACTGCAGGGGCAAAATGGTCATTTGGCAGCCAAAGGTTCAAATTTTTGGTCAACATATCATTTTGAAGCCACAAACATCATTTGATCAATGCTTGATCATGATTCTCAAAGTTTGGCTCAGAAATCATCAAAATACAAAAGTTTCCTTATTTGGACAGCTGAAAAAAGTCAACTGAAATTGACCAGGGCATAACTTTCACATGGATTATCAGAAAAATTCCATCCAAAACACATTTTGAAGAGAAAGACATTTCCTACAACTCATCTTCATATTCCAAGTCCAAGAAATGCTCTCACAAAAAGTTATCAATTTCAACATTATAGGTCATTTTCAAAAGTCAACAAAAAGGGACTTTAAGTCAAAGGCCATAACTTGAGATTGGTAAATCAAAATGACATGGGACCAAAGGAATTGGTTATAGGACTCAAAGTCCTTTCCAAAATGTCCAAGAACATGGGAAAAACTTAAAAATTGAGCAAGTTGTGCCTTGTAGAAGTTGGGAAAGTTTTGGATATTTTGAAAAGTCAACATTGATTCAAATGACCTAAAATTGCTAATGGGCCCATTTTTCTTCCACAAATCATCATCCATAGCATATGCACGACTACTTGGCCCAAAGGGAAGTCTTTATTCATTTTTATTTATTTATTTGAATTTTTATTTATAATAATTCATTTAAATCAAATTAAATATATGAAAAATGTCTAACCTAATTTTTTCAATCTTTTTGTGCACATTATATCATCAATAATTCGTGCATATCCCAACATGGAAAGATTTGGATTGATTGGTATGATTGAGAACAAAAAACACATGGAAAAGATTGAAAAAAGATATTGAAAATCAAATTTTCAAAATCAATGAATGCAATGGATTTGTTCTATTTTTCTTGACCTAATGGACTCAATACAAAAGCCAAAAGACAACCCTAATGTTCACACACACGCAGCTGCTGAAAAAATTGGAAAACAAACTTGGAAAATTTGGTCTAAAACTCAATTCTGAAAACTGACTTGCAAGTTGATTCAAGGCACAATTCTCATCTCATTAGCTTCCTCAAGCATCACTGAACGTATTCCAATCAAAAACATCAATCCAAACGCTGTGAAACGGTATCCAGAAGTCACACTTTTTCCATTTTTTTTCATTATCGTGTTTTAACATTTACGCACATTCATGGCATTTTGATTATATATTCATGATCAGTGAAGTGTTTGCAAGGTAACCATATGCCTTAATTGGATTGTCATGCGCTATAGGCAAATATACCATGTTCGTTTTTTAGGGTTGCAGGAGTTATAATTTGGGGCTTTCCACCCAAAGAAAAATTGGCCCTCAAGACCACCACCATTCAACTCAGCGCATATGGACGATCTCAAACATACCCTCGCGCCTAATTTATGGAGCCCATAGGGATAATCGTTATTTTTCCAAAACCGGCCTAAGAAAACGCTCAGAAAACCGTTGTCTAATGTTTGTGTTTCAGGAATAATGAAGAAGACGACCTCGTGGCAAACGGTGATAGGCCAGTTCAAATTTCGCGCGCGTTGGTGGCCCCTGACCATTATTTCTTTTATAATGTTTATTCGCTATTATATATTAAACGTGTTTGAGATGGTCCAATGGCAAGCGTTGTTGTTGTTAATCCTCATGACCTGGGTTCGAGCCCCAGGTCTTCAATAATTTCAATGTTATTTTTCAATTAACCATCACATGCAGTTTCGCTTACTGAAGACCATGATACACCTCCTCATCAGGCCAGCCACGTGTACGTTTAAAGCAATCCAAGGGTGCAGATTGGAGGAACAGCATAAGGTCCAGTCAACGTTGCAGCACACCACCTGGAAAGTCAAACGGATCAATGTCTTATTGGGCCTGGATTTCTAAAGAATACCTCCTAATTTGGGATCTGAACCCCCTTTGGTTTGCAATTCTTCCTATTCTCTTTATTTTTTCTATTTTCTATTTTTCTTTTTAATTGTTGTTTTAGTAATTAATTTTATTATTTTCACAAAATATAAAATACCAATAAAAATCAGAAAAAGGGAAAATACAATAAATATTTTTGTCTTAATATTTTCCATAAATAAATTGTATATAATTATTTAGTTTTAAATTAGGTTTGCAATTTTAATACTTTTAATAAAAATCTTAAAAATGTAGAATTAGGTTTAATTAATTTTCATCTTTTTATTTTTCCTTCATGATAATTAAATATCTAATATTATTTATTTTATTTATTTTTATAATTAAAATTGTAAATTAATTAGGGTTTATTTTAGGTTAAAAACTTTAATATTTTTTAATAAATTAAAAGCCATTAGAATTAGGGTTAGTGTTAATTAATTTTTCCTTTTTTGTATTAAATCCTAAAATACTAAAAAAAAACACCAAAAATAAAAGTTCTTTCTTTCTTTTAATTTTAATTAATCAATTCCATGTAATTTAATTTCGCCAAAGGGTCCAACGCCCTCGTTTCGATTTAATTATTAATTCGCATATTATTTGATTTTGCTTAAATATTTATGTATCTCTCCCAAGGCCTTGTAACATTTTAATTACTTCTCGCACTTTTAATTTCTTTATTTTTTGTCAAATCGGGTTCGAGAAACTTTTGGCGATGTGGACCCGCGCCGTTTGTAATAGCTTAGAATTTACTTTTCTCGCAACCTTTTAACTGTTAATCCAAAGCATGAAAGAATGTATGGACAAACTAAAAACAAGCGTAGAAAACCAATAACGTGACAAGATAAATGCAAATGAAAACGACACACGAATCGCACATACCACCCCTAGGGTACGCCTTACTGTTGCCTTGCCTCGAAAGGCGATCGTCGAGTAGAGGATGTCTTAGTAAGTCCTCATGATCCGGGAACCTGGCATGAGGGTAGCTTCTAAGGTATCTTCCCATTGCTCCGGTGATCACCATGTCCCGAACCTCGAATTAACCCGAACACCTCCAACGGTGGTGCTACCTACCTCTCAATGGTGGGATGGAACTACTTTAAAGGACATTTACACAGACGAATTTCTTAGGGTAGGTAGACGACTCGTGGATACTTGCTCTAATTCAAAACAAAACAAATCAAAAATACTTTTCACACCAACACATTTTCAAAAGCTTTCGAAAGCAATTTTTCAAACACTCTTGAGGACCGATACAAGAGTCGAACTGGAATTTTCAAAGAAACTTTTTAAAACCCACAGTTGAAAAGCAAACAAAACATTTTGAAAACACAAATGAGCAAGTATCTAAGAGCCCATGGATAGAAAGGGTGCTAACACCTTCCCTTTCTATAATCTACCTCCCGAACCGAGAGCAATCTCTTTAAGGAATTTTTCTGTGCTTTTGTCCTTTCCATTTGGAGAAAATAAAAGACGGTGGCGACTCTTGCTTCCGCGACATTTCGCGAACCAGCGTTAAACAGTCAGTTCCAGATCCACCGATCACAGAACTGGCGACTCTGCTGGGGACCCTTTATAAAGTGAGGTGTACCTTAGGGCTAGTTCATAACTGTGTTTTCAATTGTATTGATTTGCTTGCTTTACTATTGCGGGTTGCATCGGAGTTACATAGATCCTAACCCGGATCTGGGGATACCCTGTTTAGGTAGCATAAGCTGTGAGGGACCTGTCCGGCGTAGACCGACACAGGTGAAGCAGTGGCTACGTTGGTGTGGCACCTTGGTCTGTACCGATATCCCTTGTGTCGCAACGGGGAGAATATGGGTCTTCTAAGGAGTCATTAAGCACCAACAACCTTAGAACCTTAATTGACACAACTTGGCCTTTAGAATTGTAGCAGTATGCTACGCCCATTGAGGCTAAACTCTCGTGATGGTTCTGGCCACAAGAAAAGATTGCGATGCTGGAGTTATGACCGATTGAGGGTAGTCAATGATATTGGGATCCTCTAAGAACCCGGTTACTTTTGATTAGGACAGGTATGAACCAACAAACTGCAAGAGGGTAGTACCTAGACCTCATGCTGGCCTAAACTTTAGGGGCTTGCTTTGTGTGACTTGTGTGCCTTACCATGTTTGCCTTTGTATCTATATATGGTGTGCTTTATCATAACATCATAGCATCATGAGCATTGCATGCATCCTGCATAAGGACTGACCATTTCAAAGACAAGAGGGGTTCACCTTTGCTCTGTTTTGTAGGACATCATGATGCCTGTGCGAAGGAATACTATCCGGTTCAACTTTGTTCGTTCACCTGAGTTGCTTGATGAGTTGGTTGGCAGAATTCCAAATACCACTTCCTTCATTCAGAAGCATGGTTCTCTTCTCAGTTTAGTCACTGCAAAGCGGGATCAACAGTTGATGAGTGTTCTGACCCAGTTCTATGACCCCCTGTACCAGTGCTTCACCTTTCAAGACTTCCAGCTGGTCCCTACCCTGGAAGAGTTCTCTGATTTGCTTGGTATCCCTATCTTGGATCAAACTCCCTTTACTGGTTGGGAAAAGACCCTCAGGCTTGAGGATGTTGCTGCAGCTCTTCCTTTGACACATCAAGAGGTAACAGACAACTGGGTAACTAGAAGCGGAGTTAAGGGTTTCTTGGCCAAGTTTCTAATTGGTAAAGCTAACAGTTTCTGGAATGACCTGGACTTTAGGGAATATGAAGACATCTTGGCTCTCCTAATCTATGGGTTAGTCCTGTTTCCTAATCCTGACAACTTCATCAATGTCACTGCCATAAGGATCTTTATGTCTCAGAATCCTGTGCCCACTCTCTTGGGTGACATCTTGCAACAACTTCATGCCCGTACTACCCGAAGACGAGGAACCCTATGGTGTTGTATCCCTTTGTTGGTGAGGTGGTTTATTTCGCACCTCCCTAAGTTCGTGCTGAAGAATCAAGAAGGAAGAGGTTGGGCTCATAGGTTAATGACTCTCACCGACAAAGACATCATTTGGACTTGCAGAGGTTTGGATGAGATAGCTATTATTGATCGATGTGGGGAATACCCTAATGTTCCTCTGATTGGTACCCAAGGAGGGATCTCCTGCAATCCATGTCTAGCACTCCGTCAGTTTGGAAGAGCAAGAAGAGCAGGTCCCCATGAGATGATAGTGCCTCACATCAGTTTTGAATTTCAGGTGGAGAGTGACGAGCTACGTCGTAGGTTCATCAAGGCTTGGGACAAAGTTCATAAAGCTGACCCACAGGAGTTAGGGCCAAAGACCTCTTTACCTATGGAAGCCTACTACAAATGGGTTCGCATCCGTGCTCAGAAGTTAGGTATGCCGTATGAAGCTATCAGATCCGTCATTCTTGAGTGTCCTGATAAAGATGGTGTTCCTCCAACTGTCCTTCCTCCTCAAATACCTACTGATTATGAGACATTGAAGAGATCTTGGTCGCAACTGCGAGAAGAGCGGGATTCTTACCGGGAAAAGTTCAACGAGCAGGAATCAAAGATCCAGAAGCTGACAAAACAGTTGGAGAGTGAGAGAGCTCTGAATGCTTACATCCGTACTGAGAAGAGGAGACCATGGGATCAATAAGGAGCTCCAGATGTGCTTTTACAGTTTTATTTCCTTTTCAGTATTTCCTTTCATGTAACGCCTAAGGGCAACCTGTTGAATAATTTCAGTCTCAAAGTTGAATCTAATGAAGTGTGTTCCTTTTTGTTTACAAAGTTGATTCCCGATTGTCTTTGAAAACATAATTCATACGCATTTCATACATCATGTGCATAGCAGGTTTTTCCTCTTTTCAGGTTGCTTACAGTTCTTCGCTGTTTATTTCAGCATCATGAATCCCGACTCTTCATCAACTGAGACCTCCATCAAGGCTCTTCAGGCGCAGAATGCGCAGTTTCAAGAATTAATCAAGGGTCTGGCCCAAGGCCAAGAGGAGCTGAAGGCTATGCTCCTGAAGAAGGAGAAGAAGAAGAAGAGAAGAACTGTTCTGTTTAACTCGGGCCGAAGGTTTGGTAATGCTCTGCAGCAGGAAGAGGTTGGTTCTTCTGTTGGCAAGAGTAGTCCTCAGGCAGAAGCAAGGGTTCCTAGTCCGGTAGTCTCTGACAACAAGACTGATTTTGATGAAGAGCAGTACCCTCCTGCAGAAGACAGATACAAGCAACTGGAGGATAGGTTGAAAGCTATGGAGGTTCAACAGGTACCTGGGATGGATTTCGGAGATCTGGGTTTGTCAACTGGTGTGATCATCCCTCATAAGTTCAAAGCACCATCCTTCTCTAAGTATGACGGGGCGTCTTGTCCCAAGCTGCATCTAAGGTCCTATGTTCGGAAAATTCAACCGTACTCTGCGGATAAGAATTTGTGGATCCACTTCTTCCAGGAGAGTCTTTCAGGGACTCATCTCGAATGGTTCTATCAGCTGGATGGGACCAAGGTTCGTAACTGGGAGGAGTTGGCTACTGCTTTCTACAAGCAGTATCAATATAATGCCGACCTTGCCCCCACACGTACCCAACTCCAGGGTATGTCGTTAGGTGCAAGTGAAGGTTTTAAAGAGTACGCTCAGAAGTGGAGAGACCTGGTTGGCAGGGTGCAGCCTCCGTTGACTGATCGGGAGTTGGTAGATATGTTCTTGGGGACCCTATCTGGGCCATTTTTCAACCATCTCATTGGGAATTCGTCTGCAGGATTCACTGATCTGATTCTGACTGGGGAAAGAATTGAAGCTGGGTTAAAGTCTGGTAAGATTGCGAAGGGTGCATCATCTAGTTCTGAGAAGAAACCCTTCAAGAAGGAGGCTAGTGTCGTGTATGGTTCCAAGAGATCAGAGAGACCTGAGCGCCGCCAATCTGTCAGTGCGGTAATGATTGTTAAGCCTGCTGCCGCTCCTCAGCCGACCAATCCTCAAAGGGCTGAAAGACCCCGGAGGGAGTTTACCCGGTTAAGCATGACCCTATCGCAGATCCTGCCACAGTTGCTATCCACCAATTTGGTGACTGTCAGGGAGGCTCCGAAGTTCCCCAATACTGCATCTCCTAAGTACAACCCAAATGCTCGTTGTGCTTACCATTCAGATAGCCCGGGGCACTCTACCGATGACTGTTGGACATTAAAGAGTAAGGTGCAAGACCTTATCGACGCGAAGGAGATACAGTTCGAAGCGCCTGAGAGGCCGAATGTAGTTACTGCTCCTATGCCTCAACATGGGGTAAATGCTGTTGACGAAGACGTTTATGTTGTTTCTGTGGATGATCTAGCCACTCCTCTGAAGATTGTCAAGAAGAACCTACTGCTGGCCGGTTTATTTCCGGGTTGCAGTGAGGGTTGCCTGTTCTGTGTTGTGTCCCTATCTGGTTGTCCCTTGCTGAAGTTAGGCATCCAAAGCCTAATGGATAGCAAGGAGATTCTGTTTAAGAAGTCGGCTGTTCGGTTGGTTCCAGTGGAAGAAGTTTCTGTGGTGACTATCTTCAATAATCCAATCCCGGCTCTCCCGAAGAAGCCCGTCCAAATTATAACCGTCGCACCTATTGTTATCACTGTTCCAGGGCCCTTGCCCTATGTATCGGATAAAGCTGTCCCTTGGCATTATGGGGCAGATGTGTATGTAAATGGGATTAAACAAGAGTTCAACGTTGGCGCCAGCATCTGTGACATCACTGGCCCAGCCAAGGTTACCCGCAGTGGCAGGCTCTTCTCGCCTGACATTGCACCTCCTGCTGCTCGACGACCGCTTCTCATAACTCCTACCAGTGTACCTGTTCCTGCTGCTGATCCAATTAGTTCTCCTGCTGCTGAGTCATCCAATGCTCGGGGCAAAGGAATTAAAGTTGAGCCTGCCCAGATGGAGGCACCTATACCTATAACTGCTGAGGCCTCCCAACAAGAGATGGAGGAGATTCTGAAAATTATAAATAAGAGTGACTTTAATGTTGTGGAACAACTGGGGCACACGCCCTCTAAAATCTTCATGCTCTCTTTATTGCTGTGCTCTGAGGCCCATGCTAAGGCCTTAATCTCTTTCCTCAAGACGGCCCATGTGCCACATGAGACATCTGCAGTCCAGTTCACTGATTGCGTAGCAAATCTGACAGCGGACAATGGCTTGGGTTTTTCAGATGCTGACCTGACCGCGAAGGGAAGAGACCATAATGATGCTCTGCATGTCTCTATCGAATGCAGGGGCACTACCTTGGCACATGTGTTAGTGGATACTGGTTCTTCTTTGAATGTGCTGCCCAAGAAGGCTTTGGACCGTTTAGATTGTGAAGGCCTGGAATTGAAACCCAGCAATATCATCGTCAGGGCCTTTGATGGTTCAAAGAGGATGGTTCATGGAGAGGTTGACATTCCGATTCGTGTGGGCTCTCAGGTGTTTGACTCTACATTTTATGTGATGGATATCCGTCCATCTTACTCTTGTCTATTGGGTCGACCTTGGATACATAAGGCTGGGGCAGTGACCTCTACCTTGCACCAGAAGTTGAAGTATCCCGTCAGAGGGAAGATCGTCACTGTGCAAGGAGAGGAAGAATATATGGTGAGCCACTTGAACTCCTTCAGATACATTGAGATGGATGGGGAGTTTATTGAAACCCCCTTTCAGCATTTCGAGGAGGTGCTTCCAATTACAGCAGCGTCAGAAACAGCAGAAGAAATTGTTCCTTTGAAGATGGCTTCCCTAAAGGATGCCCGGGCTGTGGTTCAAAAAAGTGAAAGCGCTAACTGGGGCAGGCTTCCAGACTTTACTCAGAAGACTGATAAATTTGGGCTGGGTTTTACTACAGAGGGGCAGAAAGATATGAGGAAAGCGAAGATCGGAAGACCTCCCGTGATCATTACAAATCCAGGAATGAATGCTGTCGGGGAAGACAATGAAGTGGATGAGGCTGAATTCAATAGCTGGATCTATCCAACGGCTGAAGGCGGGTTGAACAATTGGATTGCTAAGGACCATACTCCTGTTACCTTTGTGACGCAGTAATAAATTTCTTTGTTTCGTTATTTTGTAATAAACAATAATAAACTCTTTGGCCCGGTGTCTTACCCGAGGCACCGTGGTTTCATTTGTGAGGGCATATAAATTGTCATTTCATATATCATGAATGAAAATCTTGGACGTTTTCCCGCATTGCAAATATTGTGCTCCTTTTCTGTCTTTCTTTCCTTTACATATATTTCAAAACAGCTGTATTTACACACACACTCACTCATACAGGTTTCAATCCACTCTGGATCTCACTGATAACAACTCTGCTACTGCCAATTATGACTTCGAAAATCCGATCAACTTAGCCGAAGACGAAGGTGAAGATGATTGCGAAGTGCCTGGCGAGCTTGCAAGACTGTTGCTTCAGGAAGAGAGGGCAATTCAACCCCATGAAGAGCCAGTGGAAACAATAAACTTGGGTACTGAAGCAGACAGGAAAGAGGTAAAGATTGGTGCCAACCTAGAGCTCAGCGGGAAGCAACGGTTGACTCAAATGTTGCATGATTATATGGAGATCTTTGCCTGGTCCTACGAAGATATGCCCGGGTTGGATACCGACATTGTGGTCCATCACTTGCCGACTAAGGAAGACTACCTTCCAGTTAAGCAAAAGGTCCGTCGGATGCGTCCAGAGATGTCTGAGAAGATTAAAGCCGAGGTTATGAAACAGTTTGATGCCGGGTTTCTTGCAGTGACTTCTTACCCTCAGTGGGTTGCTAATGTGGTGCCGGTACCTAAGAAGGACGGTAAGGTCAGAATGTGTGTCGACTACAGGGATCTGAACAGGGCCAGCCCCAAGGATGACTTCCCTTTACCTCACATTGATGTCCTTGTTGATAATACAGCTCAGCATAAGGTGTTCTCTTTCATGGATGGCTTTTCAGGCTACAATCAGATCAAGATGGCACCTGAAGACATGGAAAAGACTACATTTGTTACTCAGTGGGGCACCTTCTGTTACAAGGTCATGCCATTTGGATTAAAGAACGTTGGGGCAACCTACCAACGTGCCATGGTTGCTTTATTTCATGACATGATCCATCATGAGATAGAAGTGTATGTTGACGACATGATCGCAAGGTCCCAGACTGAGGAAGAGCACCTAGATCATCTGCAGAAGTTGTTTGACCGGTTGAAACTATACAAGCTGAGGTTAAACCCAAACAAGTGCACCTTCGGAGTAAGATCTGGGAAGTTGCTAGGCTTCGTGGTCAGTGATAAGGGTATTCAAGTGGACCCTGCTAAGGTCAAAGCTATTCAAGAGATGCCAGTTCCTAGGACAGAGAAGGAAGTCAGAGGCTTTTTAGGACGCCTGAATTACATTGCTCGGTTCATCTCACACCTGACTGCTACCTGTGAGCCAATCTTCAAGCTGCTGAAGAAAGATCAGGTAGTACGTTGGAATGATGAATGTCAGGCTGCTTTTGACAAAATCAAGGAGTATCTTCAAGAACCACCTATCCTTATGCCACCGGTTGAAGGGCGACCTCTGATACTATACCTGACAGTGCTTGACAACTCAATGGGGTGTGTGTTGGGGCAGCATGACGAGTCTGGCCAAAAAGAGCACGCCATTTATTACCTTAGCAAAAAGTTTACCGACTGTGAGACCCGATACTCACTGCTTGAGAAAACTTGTTGCGCTTTGGTATGGGCTGCTCGCCGGCTGAGACAGTATATGCTGACTCACACTACCTTGTTGATCTCAAAGATGGATCCTATAAAATACATATTCGAGAAGCCTGCTTTGTCTGGGAGAATTGCAAGATGGCAAATGATCTTGACGGAATACGATATTCAGTACACGACCCAGAAAGCCATCAAGGGAAATGTATTGGCAGACCACTTGGCACATCAGGCCGTCGACGATTATCAGTCAATGAACTTTGAGTTTCTGGATGAAAGCATCATGATAGTGACTGATTGTGAAGTACCTGGACCGGATGAAGGACCTGAACCAGGATCCCGATGGTCTATGCACTTTGACGGAGCCTCCAATGCTTTGGGTAACGGTATCGGCGCCATAATCATATCACCTCAAGGTACTCATACTCCGCTCACTGCCCGACTATGTTTCAACTGTACCAACAACATGGCAGAGTATGAGGCGTGCATCATGGGTCTTCAAGCTGCGATCGACTTAAGGATCAAGTTTCTGAGTGTCTTCGGAGATTCCGCTCTTGTGATCAATCAGATCAAAGGAGAGTGGGATACGAAACATCCAAACCTGATTCCTTACAGAGAATGTGTGTTGACCTTGATCCCCCACTTTACAGAGATAACCTTTGAACACTTTCCAAGAGAAGAGAATCAGCTGGCGGATGCGTTAGCTACAATGTCTTCTATGTTTAAGGTCAAATGGGATAATGAGGCTCCCCGAATCATCATCTGGAAATTGGACGAACCGGCATACTGTTGCGATCTCGAGACTGAATTGGTGACTGAGAAGCCTTGGTACCATGAAGTAAAGAGATATTTGGAAGCTCAGGAATACCCTGAAGGTGCCTCTATCAACGATAAGAAGTTCCTGAGAAGGTTCGCAGCAAAGTTCTTCCTAAGCAACGGCATCTTGTACAAGCGAAACCATGATTCAACCTTACTGCGTTATGTGGATAAGACTGAAGCAGAAAGGATCATGGAAGAGCTACATGAAGGAACCTTTGGTACACAATCCAGTGGACACACAATGGCTAAGAAGATCCTTTGGGCAGGATATTACTGGTCTACAATGGAAGTTGGCTGCTACCAACATTCTAGGACATGCCATAAGTGCCAGATTTATGCAGACAAGGTGCATGTTCCTCCAGTTCCCCTGAATGTTCTGACTGCGCCTTGGCCGTTTGCAATGTGGGGCATAGACATGATCGGTGAGATTAAACCTACGGCATCTAACGGGCATCGCTTCATCCTAGTGGCGATTGATTATTTTACGAAGTGGGTTGAAGCAGCTTCCTACGCTACGGTAACCAAGACTGTTGTGGCACGGTTCATTCGACATAATCTGATCTGTCGGTACGGCGTCCCAGAGAGAATTATTACAGACAACAGTACCAATCTAAATAACAAGATGATCACTGAGCTCTGCGAACAGTTCAAAATATAGCACCACAATTCTTCTCCTTACAGACCGAAGATGAATGGGGCTGTAGAAGCAGCAAATAAGAACATCAAGAAGATCGTGCAGAAAATGACAGTGACCTATAAAGATTGGTACGAGATGTTACCATTCGCTCTACATGGGTACCGTACCTCAGCTAGGATCGAAGTACAAATACCCTCTCTCCGGATAATGAAGGATGCAAATCTGAGCGAAGATGACTGGATCCAGACACGACTTGATCAGCTTAACCTCATCGATGAAAAGAGACTTGCTGCTATCTGTCATGGTCAGACGTATCAAAAGCGTATGATCAGGGCATTTAACAAAAAGGTCAGGCCACAGGAATATCAAGTTGGGGATCTGGTAATCAAGAGAATCATCCTTCCTCAGAGTGATCCAATGGGAAAATGGACCCCTACGTACGAAGGGCCATTTGTGGTTAAGCATGTGTTCTCAGGAGGAGCCATGATTCTAACCAACATGGATGGTGACGACCTTCCTCACCCCGCCAATGCAGACATAGTAAAAAAATACTACGCATGAAAAAAGACCCGCTAGGCTGACATGCCTAGGCAAAAATTAGGGCTTCCCGTCGAACCAAAAGGGTTCGGGCAAAATGAAGGGATGAAATGAAAAATCTGTACACCCGGCAAGTCGAAAACCTGAAAAGGCGGCTTGGGCAAAAATGGGTATCCCGGTGGACTGAAAACCCGAAAGGGCGGTCCAGGCAAAAATTGGGGATAAAGCGTAATACTATGTCTCATTGGATCACTTTGCATCCAGAATCCGGTATCTACATCAAGTTCAGACGGCATCGATCAGTCAGCTTCACCTTCAACCAAGGTCATCAAGTGATGAGACGCTCAGAGTTATAAAGGCAATAGCAGAGTTGAAACCCAGTGGGATCATTCATATTTCACACAGCTGTTTTATTTCTTTTGTACAAAATTTGTATAAACTCTTTTGTTCGGCGACGTTCTCTTACTAGGACGTCAGCCTCTTGTATACAAAACGCCTATTTTCAGGCCATTCAAAATCAATACAAATATATTTTTCAGTTAAACGTGCCAACTGTTTTTCTTTTTCTGTTTTGTTTTGTGAAGAACGTCCAAGGTTCAATTTGTGATATATGCATTGACAATAGTTTGCTAACTCATAAATATTTGCATACGAAACAAAGGATTTTATTACAGGTGACACTAGAAACAGGGGCAATAAAGAGTTGTCTAAGCAATTTAATTGTTCTGTCCTCCAAGGTACCAAGGTAGGTTCAGCTAAAGAACATAACCAGTACATCTTAATTCCCCAGAGAGTAAGTGCATTCTTCTCCAGGCAGAGTTATCCAATCTCAAGGAAGTTGAGTATCCTCCAGCAGATCTCAACATTCCCCAGCGGTATACATATATTCTTAACAAGCATCCCCGGCAGTCTTGGTCTAAAGATTGTTCCCCGGCGGCATATCAACATTCAAAGGGATCACTTCCCCCGCATAACAAAAACTCCCCAGAAGAGTCCAATCCAGTTTCCCCAGGAAAATTGGAATTCATCTCCCCAAGCAGTAAACTTATCCCCAGTAAATTCTGGAAGCTTATCCTCGCAGAGCACGAACGCGTCTCCCGGCTTTATTCAAAGAGTCATTTCCTTAACAGGATATAACTGGGTTATCCTCAGCCAAAAGCCACGGAAAGAGCGTTCTCGACGAAGTCTTCTTACCCCAGCGAAGTCCATCAACACTTCCAACAACAAGGGTATCCCCAGCAAATTATTATCAACACTCAGTAAGGCATCACTCTTCCCACAGAGTATTGCTTCCCAGCATGGTCGCTAGAGTATCTTTTCTCCCCGCAGAATCTTCCATTTACCAAGTTTATTCCGCAACGGAGTCATCTCCTCCTACCGGTATTCTTGCAGTTATCATCCCCAGCGGAAGCAAAATCTATTCTTCAATATCAGCCCAGGATATGACTTCCCGGCACCCGTCAAGGATTTAATTTCCTTGACGAAAACATACATTCATAAAACATCACATACATCATGATAGCATGCATAGACGCATTATATCATACAAATCTCATTTATGTTGAGAGCATCATTGCTTGGTCCATATCATGCATGACATATGACTGACCTCTACCTTTCAGGAAAGATGCATGCTATCATAATTTCCTATGGTTCCCTCTCCGACGGTGAGTGAGGTGATAATTCCTTTTCAGATGGTTCCCTCTCCGACGGTGAGTGAGGTGATAATTCCTTTTCCTATGGTTCCCTCTCCGACGGTGAGTGAGGTGATAATTCCTTTTCAGATGGTTCCCTCTCCGACGGTGAGTGAGGTGATAATTCCTTTTCCTATGGTTACCTCTCCGACGGTGAGTGAGGTGATAATTCCTTTTCATATGGTTCCCTCTCCGACGGTGAGTGAGGTGATAATTCCTTTTCCTATGGTTCCCTCTCCGACAGTGAGTAAGGTGATAATTCCTTTCAGATTATAATTTCCTATGGTTCCCTCTCCGACGATGAGTGAGGCGATAATTCCTTTCAGATTATAATTTCCTATGGTTCCCTCTCCGACGGTGAGTGAGGTGATAATTCCTTTCAGATTATAATTTCCTTTGGTTCTCTTCCCGATCCTGCGAAGATGGTAATTCCCACCAAGATTTTCTCAGCGAGCGTTGTTGAAGTTAAAGTCACCCAAGGTTCTCTTACCGTTCATGCTAAGGTAGTAACCATCCCTGGTTCATTCATCATCTTGTGAAGCTCCAGACTCAGCTCCTGTAACCAGTCAGGACATATCTATACCAAGCATCTGAGAACCAGCTCCTGCAACGTGCCGGGTACTCATTTTTCTTTTGCAGGTATGCAGGTTCTCGCTAAGGAATCTCCTATGCGATCAACATCCATATGGCATCTATAAGCCCATCATCCTATTCATCAATCTCCAAATGGAATCTATAAGCCCATTCCTCCATCATCACACTGCTACTATGTGAGCGCAAATTTCTGGGCACTCTAGTGTTCAATCATCTTCCACCTTCGGATTACGAAAGGCACGTCAGCCAATCTGCATCCTCAGGTCTAAGAAGATTGAAAAGGGGCAACTGTTGTACCCCAAAATTTGCCCTCCCATATTCTTCAAAGATTTGCCAAGTCAAGCTTCAAAATTCCCCATGGGTTGCACAGTGCAAAGGTCTCCTATACAGTCAAGATTAGGGTTTTTGTTCTGATCAGGAAAATGAAGTTTCCAAGGGTCCAATCAAGTCCCACATGCCTACAAATATGGTCAAGTATCCTCATATCAAGTTTCAAGACATTCAGCACAAAATTGCACAGTCAAAACCCTAAATTGCACTACAGTCAACTGCAGGGGCAAAATGGTCATTTGGCAGCCAAAGGTTCAAATTTTTGGTCAACATATCATTTTGAAGCCACAAACATCATTTGATCAATGCTTGATCATGATTCTCAAAGTTTGGCTCAGAAATCATCAAAATGCAAAAGTTTCCTTATTTGGACAGTTGAAAAAAGTCAACTGAAATTGACCAGGGCATAACTTTCACATGGATTATCAGAAAAATTCCATCCAAAACTCATTTTGAAGAGAAAGACATTTCCTACAACTCATCTTCATATTCCAAGTCCAAGAAATGCTCTCACAAAAAGTTATCAATTTCAACATTATAGGTCATTTTCAAAAGTCAACAAAAAGGGACTTTAAGTCAAAGGCCATAACTTGAGATTGGTAAATCAAAATGACACGGGACCAAAGGCATTGGTTAGAGGACTCAAGTACCTTTCCAGAATGTCCAAGAACATGAGAAAAACTTAAAAATTGAGCAAGTTGTGCCTTGTAGAAGTTGGGAAATGTTTGGATATTTTGAAAAGTCAACATTGATTCAAATGACCTAAAATTGCTAATGGGCCCATTTTTCTTCCACAAATCATCATCCATAGCATATGCACGACTACTTGGCCCAAAGGGAAGTCTTTATTCATTTTTATTTATTTATTTGAATTTTTATTTATAATAATTCATTTAAATCAAATTAAATATATGAAAAATGTCTAACCTAATTTTTTCAATCTTTTTGTGCACATTATATCATCAATAATTCGTGCATATCCCAACATGGAAAGATTTGGATTGATTGGTATGATTGAGAACAAAAAACACATGGAAAAGATTGAAAAAAGATATTGAAAATCAAATTTTCAAAATCAATGAATGCAATGGATTTGTTCTATTTTTCTTGACCTAATGGACTCAATACAAAAGCTAAAAGACAACCCTAATGTTCACACACACGCAGCTGCTGAAAAAATTGGAAAACAAACTTGGAAAATTTGGTCTAAAACTCAATTCTGAAAACTGACTTGCAGGTTGATTCAAGGCACAATTCTCATCTCATTAGCTTCCTCAAGCATCACTGAACGTATTCCAATCAAAAACATCAATCCAAACGCTGTGAAACGGTATCCAGAAGTCACACTTTTTCCATTTTTTTTCATTATCGTGTTTTAACATTTACGCACATTCATGGCATTTTGATTATATATTCATGATCAGTGAAGTGTTTGCAAGCTAACCATATGCCTTAATTGGATTGTCATGCGCTATAGGCAAATATACCATGTTCATTTTTTAGGGTTGCAGGAGTTATAATTTGGGGCTTTCCACCCAAAGAAAAATTGGCCCTCAAGACCACCACCATTCAACTCAGCGCATATGGACGATCTCAAACATACCCTCGCGCCTAATTTATGGAGCCCATAGGGCTAATCGTTATTTTTCCAAAACTGGCCTAAGAAAACGCTCAGAAAACCGTTGTCTAATGTTTGTGTTTCAGGAATAATGAAGAAGACGACCTCGTGGCAAACGGTGATAGGCCAGTTCAAATTTCGCGCGCGTTGGTGGCCCCTGACCATTATTTCTTTTATAATGTTTATTCGCTATTATATATTAAACGTGTTTGAGATGGTCCAGTGGCAAGCGTTGTTGTTGTTAATCCTCATGACCTGGGTTCGAGCCCCAGGTCTTCAATAATTTCAATGTTATTTTTCAATTAACCATCACATGCAGTTTCGCTTACTGAAGACCATGATACACCTCCTCATCAGGCCAACCACGCGTACGTTTAAAGCAATCCAAGGGTGCAGATTGGAGGAACATCATAAGGTCCAGTCAACGTTGCAGCACACCACCTGGAAAGTCAAACGGATCAATGTCTTATTGGGCCTGGATTTCTAAAGAATACCTCCTAATTTGGGATCTGAACCCCCTTTGGTTTGCAATTCTTCCTATTCTCTTTATTTTTTCTATTTTCTATTTTTCTTTTTAATTGTTGTTTTAGTAATTAATTTTATTATTTTCACAAAATATAAAATACCAATAAAAATCAGAAAAAGGGAAAATACAATAAATATTTTTGTCTTAATATTTTCCATAAATAAATTGTATATAATTATTTAGTTTTAAATTAGGTTTGCAATTTTAATACTTTTAATAAAAATCTAAAAAATGTAGAATTAGGTTTAATTAATTTTCATCTTTTTATTTTTCCTTCATGATAACTATCCATGAAGGAGAAGATCTTATGTTGCACAGTGTTGTCGACCAGAACATCAATGTGAGGAAGTGGGAAATTATCCTTGGGGTTTGCCCTGTTCAGATCTCTATAGTCCACACACATTCGTACCTTACCATCTTTCTTAGGCACCGGAACAACATTGGCAACCCACTGCGGATAAGAAGTGACAGCTAAAAATCCCGCGTCGAATTGTTTCATGACCTCAGCTTTGATTTTCTCAGACATCTCAGGGCGCATACGGCGGACCTTCTGTTTTACTGGATGGCAGTCTTCTTTAGTTGGCAAGTGACGAACCACGATATCAGTGTCCAAACCAGGCATATCTTCGTAGGACCAGGCGAAGATCTCAACATATTCGTGTAGCATCTGTATCAACCGCTTCTTGACACTAGGCTCCAGAATTGCACCTATCTTGACCTCTTTCTTATCTTCCTCTGTACCCAAATTCACTGACTCAACTAGCTCTTCATGAGGCTGTATGGCCCTTTCTTCCTGCAGTAACAATCTAGCAAGTTCTCCAGGCACCTCACAATCATCTCACCTTCGTCCTCAGCTTGGTTGATCGGATTTTCGAAGTCATAACTGGAAGTAGCAGAGTCGTTATCAATGGGATCCAGAGTGGATATGGATCTGCATTATGATATGTGAGTGTGTGTAAGAGAATAGCTGTTTTTGATAAAGCGAGAGACAGAAAAGAAAAACAAAGAGTGCAAGATTTGTAATGCAAGAAACGTCCAATGTTTTATTAATGATATATGAAATAACAAATAATAAGCCCTCACAAGCAAATCCAAGGTGCCTCGGGCAAGGCACCGGGCTGCAAAGTTTCAAACTTGTTTATTACAAATCTTAAAACAAAAAGTCAATTATTGCGGAATAAAAGAAACAGGTATGAAGTCCTTCGCCGTCCAGTTTTTCAATCCACCATTGGTTGTTGGATAGATCTAGTTGTCGATATCTGAATCTTTTTCACCATCTTCAATTGCATTAACTCCTTGATTGCTGATGTGCAGAGGAGGTCTTCCAATCCGCGTGCGCCTAACAGCCCTTTGAGCCCCTATAGTAAAGCCCAAACCAAATTTGTCAGTTTTGTGCGTGAAATCAGGGAGCTGACCCCAATTGGTACACCCACCTTCTTCAATTACAGCCCTGGCATCCTTGAGAGAAGCCATCTTCATCAGAGGTTTGTCGGTAGCAACTTCAGTTGACGCCAAAGTCTGAGGGACCTCTTCAAAGTTCTGACAAGGGGTTTTGATGAATTCCCTATCCATCTCCACGTAGCGAAAGGAATTGAGATGACTCACCATATACTCCTCTTCAACTTGTACTGTGACAATCTTTCCTTTCACCGGGTATTTCAGCATTTGATGGAGCGTGGAAGTCACTGCCCCAACCTTATGAATCCAAGGGCGACCCAACAAGCAAGAATATGATGGCATGATATCTATCACATAAAAGGTGGATGCAAAAGTCTGAGAGCCAACTTTAACAGGGATGTCCACCTCCCCGTGCACCATCCTTTTTGACCCGTCAAAAGCCCTGACCACAATATTGCTCGGCTTCAGAATCAAGCCTTCACAGTCAAGACGGTCTAAAGCTTTCTTTGGCAGAACATTCAATGAGGATCCGGTATCCACCAGTACATGGGCCATAGTGGTGCCCATGCACTCGATCGAGACGTGCAGAGCATCATTATGATTTCTCCCCTTAGCAGTCACATCTGCATCTGAGAAACCCAATCCATTGTCGGCAGTTAGGCTAGCTACGCAATCTTTAAATTGATCGGCTGAAGTTTCCTGCGGCACATGCGCAGTTTTGAGGAATGCAATTAAAGCCTTTGCATGGGCTTCAAACACAACAACAAGGACAACATGGAGATCTTTGACGGGGTCTGCCCCAGCTGCTCGACTATGTTGTAGTCGCTCTTCTTGATGATTTTAAAAATTTCCTATATCTCTTATTTCGAGGTTTCTACAATGATCTTCTTAGGCGCCTCCATCCGGGCAGGCTCACTTGTGCTTTCTTTGCCCCGAGTCCCAGGCGACTCGGCGACAGGGTGATAACTGGAATAGGAACTGGAATAGTAGTTAATGTACTAGCAGATGGAATGACAACAGGTTTGTGAACAGTCGAAGGGGAGATCTCGGGAGAAAAGAGTCTTCCACTTCTGGTGACCTTGCTTGTCCCAATAATATTGCTGACATCAACATCAGCTTCCTCACTCTTTAAGTCTTGTTTAACTCCATGGTAATACACATCAGCACCATACTGCCAAGGGACGGCCTTATCCGAAGTGTATGGGATAGGACCATGGACAGTAATTATTAACAGAGCAATTCTTGGGACGGGTGTAATCCTAACAGGCTTTCTTGAGGAAACCTTGGAAGGATTGGCGGAAATGGTTATGATGGCAACATCTTCAATTAGAACCAACGGAGTCATAGTCTTTTCGAACAAGATCTCTTTGTTATCCATTAGGCGCTGAACACCTGATTTCAATAAGCGACAACTAGCAGGTAGAAACGAGCACATGTGGCAACCTTCACCACAACCCGGAAATAAACCGGCTAACAGCAATTTATTCTTAACTGTCATCAAAGGAGTAGAAATCTCTTCCACAGAAGTCACAAATAAATCATCGCTTACAGCATTTACTCCATGACCATGTTTGGGCATGGGAGAAGTTATGACGTTGGGCTTCTCTGGAGCGTCAAATTCAATCTCTTTGGCTTCGATCAAGTCTTGCACCTTATTTTTCAAGGCCCAACATTTGTTTTATCATGACCTGGACTTTCAGAGTGATAGGTGCAACGGGCATTCGGGTTATAATGGGGAGAAGTGGTGTTGGGGTTCTTCGGGGCCTCCCTCAGAGTTACCAGATTGGTCTTCAACAATTATGGTAGAATTTGAGACAAGGTCATTTTGAGCGGGGTGAACTGCCTCTGTGGTCTTTCAACCCTTTGTTGATTGTTGCATTGTGGAGTAACTGTGGGTCTTGATATCACTACCGCATTTACTGCTTGACGGTGTTCAGGTCTGCTTTGGCCCTTCGGGCCGTAGACTGCACTAGCTTCTTTCTTACCGGTGAAAGGCTTCTTTACTGCACTTGATGAAGTATCCTTTTGTATCTTACCACTTCGGATACCAGCTTCTACTCTCTCTCCAGTTAAAATCAACTCAATAAACCCAGATGACGCACTGCCGATCAAATGATTGAAAAATAGACCAAATAGCGTCCCTAGAAACATGTCAACCAATTCCATATCAGATAAAGGGGGTTGGACTCTTCCAGCTAAGTCTCTCCACTTTTGAGCATAGTCTTTAAAACCTTCACTTGCACCCATAGACATACCCTGGAGCTGAGTACGAGTGGGAGCAAGGTCGGCGTTATACTGATACTGCCTATAAAAAGCAGCAGCAAGGTCTTCCCAGTTTCGGACAATGGCTCCTTCCAATTGATAAAACCATTCAAGCTGAGTTCCTGACAGACTATCTTGAAAGAAATGCACCCACAAATTTCTATCAGCAGTGTGAGATTGGATTTTTCTGACGTACGAGGGGAGATGGAGTTTTGGACAAGATACTCCATCGTACTTGGCAAAAACCGGAGCTTTGAACTTATGAGGGATCACCACTCTCGATACCAATCCCAGTTCTCCGAAATCCAAACCAGGGATCTTCTGAATTCCATAGCACTCAGACGGTCTTCTAGCTGCTTGTATCTATCCTCAACAGGAGGATATTGCTCATCATCGTAATTCGTATCGTTATCAGAAACTACTGGACTAGGGTCTTTTACCCTTTCTTGATTCTCTCCATCCTTGGATGAGGAGGTCAGATCAGCTGATTGTCTTATCCTCTCTCCGAATATTCTACCCATGTTCAGAATACCAACCTTCTTCTTCTTCTTCTCTTTCAGAATTAGGGTCTTCAAATCCTCTTGCCCTTTAGCTAAACTTAGGAACATCTGTTGGAATTGGGCGTTCCGTGCCTGAAGATCTTTGATGGCTTGATCAGAAGACATTTCTGCTGAAATAAATAGCAAAGAAGATGAGAAACATGTACTGGTACCTATAATGGTGTGCATGATAATGGGATGCGCATGTAATTATTTCAAAGACTTTGGGAAATTTAAATTTGTAAACCAAAAAGAAACAAACTTTATTAGATTAACTTGTAAAAGGTTCAACAATGCCTTTAAGGCGTTACAAAGAAATAAATGGAAAACAAATATAGAACTAGAAAAGTAAAATCAAAAGTCCCACAGACGCTTCCTCTTTGTGCTGACGTAGTCATTGATCACTCTTTCTTCCTCGAGCTGCCTGGTGAGCTTCAAAATCTTCCTTTCTTGCTCGTGGTACTTCTCCCGGTAAGTATCCCTTTCCTCTTTCAGCTGAATCCAAGATCTCTACAACTCCCCAGGATCAGTGGGCATGTAAAGATATAGAACTGTGTAAGGAACACCCTTTTCATTGGTGGACTCCACAATTACGGGAAATACGGCTTCATAGGGCATCCCAAGCTTCTGGGCATGAGCTCGGACCCATTGTAGGTAAGGTTGCATAGGAAGGGAAGTCCTTGGTCCCAACTCTTGGGGCTCAGATCTGTTCACCATGCCCCAAGCTCGTATAAACCTCTGGAGATGCTCCTCAACGTCTTCCTTGTAATCAAATGAAATATCCTCAAGAAGTAGCTCATGGGCACCATCCCTCTGAGCACGGCCAAACTATTGCAAAGCTAGACAAGGATTGTAAGTTATACCCCCTCTGATTCCAAGCAACGGGACATTAGGGTATCCTCCACAATGATCAATAACTGTAGTGTCTTCCATAGCCCGGGAGCTCCAAAGAATATCTATATGGGCAAGTGACATTATCCTCTAGGACCAACCCAAACCTTCTTCGTTCTTCAGCACAGACTTAGGGAGGTGCAAAATAAACCACCTCGACAGCAACGGCATGCAACACATGAGAGTCCCTCTTCTTCGCACGGTACGAGTGTAGAGGGCATGCAAGATATCACCTAGTAGAGTAGGCACATGATTACGAGAAAGGAAAATCTTGACTTCATTCACATCTATAAAGGAATCTGGATTCGGGAAGAGGACAAACCCATAGATAAGAAGAGCCAAGATGTCTTCAAAATCCTGAAAATCCAAATTATCCCAGAATAGTTGAGCCTGGTCTATCAGAAATTTGGTTAAGAAACCTTCGACCTCGCTCCGTGTTTCCCAATTGGATACTATATCAGCTCGTTTCAGATGCAGAGCTGAAGCAATGTCTTCTGGTCTAGGAACTTCTTCCATACCTGTGAAGGGTACCTGTTCGAGGATGTATATGCCCAATAAGTGAGAGAACTCTTCTAAAGTGGGAACCAGTTGGTAATCTGGAAAGGTGAAGCAATGATGCACAGGATCGAAGAACTGGAAAAGTACACTCATCATCTGCTCATCAAGTTTTGAGGTGACCAGGCTAAGAAGCTGACCATGCCTTTTAATGAACATAGAAGTCTCAAACTCTTGAGGCTAACTCTTTAAGTTGAGCAGGTATTTGCACAAAGTTAACTCGGATGGTATTTCTACACACGGAAGCCATAATCTAAAAAACAGAACAAAGATAAATTCCCTTGGTCTTTGAAATGGTTAGCATAATGAAGTATGAATGTCGTGTTATGATGCATGATATCATGATAAAAACAATAGGTATAGCAGATAACAGGCATGGCAAAGGCAAACAAGTCACACAAAGCCCTTAAGTTTAAGGCTTGCATGAGGTCAAAGGTATTACCCTCTTGAAGTTCAGTTGGTTTCAACCTGTCCTAGCAAAAGTAACTGGGTTCTAGAGGATCTCAATATCACTGACCATCCTCCATCGGTCATGGTTTCAGCTCACGTAATATTTTCTTGCGGCCGAAACTATCTCGAGAGTATGGTCTCAATGAGTGTAGCATCGAATATCAACCAGTTCCTAGCTTTACACCGAGGTCGGCTATCTCACTACTTTCTAATGGCCAAGTTGGTCGATTAAAGGTTCTAAGGTATGTTGATGCTTAAAGACACCATGCAGCGGCCTCGTATTCTCCTCGTTTCTCCACAAGAGATACCTGTACCAACCAATGTGCCACATCAACGTAGCTACTGCTTCAACCGTATCGGTCTATGTTGTACAGTTCCCTCACAGTCTATTGCTACTTACCTAAAAGGTGTCCCCAGATCTGGGTTAGGATCTATAGTAACTCCCAAACAAAACCCTTAAAAGTAAAGCAATCAAAGCAATCAAGAGAAGAAATTATGATGAACTATATCCTAAGGTATACCCTACTTATTAATTCCCCAGCAGAGTCGCCAGTTCTGTGATATGGTGGCAGAACTGACTGTTTTGAAAATTCTGGTTTGCATTTTGCGTTTTGTATTCGTAAAATATTGCGGTAAGCAAGAGTCACCACCGACTTTTATTTCATCCAACCCGAAAGGAAAAAAGCATAAAAAATCCTTTTTCCGAGATATTCTGAGTACGGGGGGTAGATTATAAAAAGGGAAGGTGTTAACACCCTTTCTATCCATAGTTTTCCATGATCTCTTAGGTACTTGCTCATCTTTTAAAATTGCTTGTGTGTGTTTGTTTTGAAAAGTTTTGTTTTACTTTGTTTTAACCCTTGTTTCTGCCCTCAAGAGTGTTACGAAGTGTTTTGAAAACTTTAGTTTGAAAAGTGTAAGTGTGAAAAGTTTGATTTGAGCAAGTACCTATTAGCATTTACCTACTCGAAAAAAGATCGTTACTGTTCTTGTTTCCTTTGGACAACGCTATCCTACTATTGAAAAATAGGTAGCACCGTCGTTAGAGTTGTAAGGGTCAATTTGAAAGGGACGTACGAACATAAAAGCAATGTTAGGACATCTTAGTAATAATCCTAGAGTCTTAAGATCATATTCGAGGCAACATTTTCGAGGCGACGTTTCCGAGGCAACATTTCCGAACGGGACTTTTGAACTTTGTTAGACAGGAGGGTAACCACTAAGACACCCTACACTTAATAATCGTTTACCGAAGGCAACGGAAGTGAGAGTATACCCTAGGAGTGCACATGTGCGAGTGATTTGATTTCAGTTATTATCTTTGCACATTAGGGTTTTCTAGCCGTTTTAAATTATCATGCAATCTTGTCATACAATCCTATTAACATACATCTAAACAGTTAATATTTGCGAGAATTAAAATGCGAGAAAATAAACCTACGCTATTACAAGGCTTCGGGATAGGGATTAATTAAATAGCCAAAAAACCCGCAAAAGACGATAAATAAAAGAAAGTCCTAGATTAAACTATTACATACCATGGACAGTTACATTAATATTGCAAAAATAATAAATGTGCGTTATGAATCGAAAACAAGAGAATTAGGGTTTTGACCCCAACTATGCCTAATTGTAATCTAAAGGGAAAATCATTTTTTTGTCGTTTTTGTGTTATTTGAGAAAATAAAGCCCAATTGAATAATAAAAAAAAAACCTAATTACTAATTAATTTTAATTTAAGAAAAATAATTAAATTGACCTATTTTTTGTATTTTGATCTTAAGAAAGAAATAAAAATTAAATCAAGAGTTTTAACCCTAATTTTTCTAATTGATTTTAATTATATAAAAGAGGTTAGAATTTCCCTAAATTAAATTAAACTAAACTAAATTAAACTTGATAAAAAAACAAACTAATTCTAATTTTTTGTAAACTCTTTATTTTATGATTTTTTGTAAAAAAAGAGATTAATTTTGTTAAAAATGATTAAGAAAATTAAATTAAATAAAAGAAATAAATTAGAGAAAAGAAAAATAATGGGCCTGATAGCATTAGCAAAGGGGGTGTCGCTTGGAATTTCTTGGCCCAATAAGCTCAGGCCTTTGTTGACTTCTCCCAATCCTGTGGGCATGCTTGACTCAGGCTCATGGTGGACCTTCAAGGGATAAGCCTTGGATCTGAAGCCCTGGTGGATTGAACGATCAAATATGGATAGTGCACGATGGACCCCTTGCCATGTAACACGCTGGATTGCCTATTCAAGAAAAACATGAATAAAAGTTGGGACCTGGGGATCGAACCCAGGCCCTTAAGCATTCTCCCCTTGCACTTTTGCCATCTGGGCTGGCTATTTTAGTTGTATACACAATAACAAACAAAAATTATATAACACAAATAAAATGTTAGTCCTTAAAACGCGCGAAATTCAAACTGGCAAGTCAAGGAGTGCCACGTATCTATCTTCTTCCTCCCAGCGTCGCTGTAAGTTTTGTGACTTTTACCTACGGACATTAAGCATAGGTATAGCCCCTGTACATTTCCAAAATCGTGTACATGCATGATAAATGAAAACCAATGGTACCAATCAACTCGTTTCAACCTCACGAGCATCATGGTACCATTATTAATGTCCAATTTTCCCTGTACAAGAAATTCCTAAAAACGAAGATCAAACCCTAGCCATGGCAGTTTCATGTTCAGTCAATAAAAACACAATTGAATATAGTCATTAGCTTTCAAACATCTCAAGGATTATAAATATGCCAATCAATCATGCTAAATATGCCATAATCAATATATTCGAATTCAAGAAAATAGGAAAATTGTGCGACTGCTACGATGCGTTTCAGGGCGTGGGGAGGCTTGCTAACGATTAAAACACGGTCCTGGGACGTCCAGCAATTGATTGGTATAGGTAGAATGGCTTGAGATGGTCTGTAACTTGGAATTTGGTTTTCACTTTGTCTTTGAAATTTTGCAATTCTTTCTCTGCCTTTGCACGCCTCTAGCCTCCACCATTTGGTCTACTTTTATTCCTTATGTATAGTAGAGTGCATTAGGGTTACAGTTTGTATCAAATCTTTTCCAATTATGAAGATTGATCAATGATTCAATCCTTGCACCAAATCTTTCCAAAACAAGCAAATTCAATCTTTTGTGTCCATATGAAGCCTTGCACAATTTGATCTTGTCTCCAGCTGTATAATGGACCTAATCATGCACAAAATCTCAAGGTTTTAATGATTTTTGATATTTTCATTATTTTATATTGATTTTATTTGATTTAAATGAAATAAAATCAAAATAAATAACAAAAACAAAAGAATGACAAGTGGAAGGGCTCATGCGTCGTGGGTCACATTACAAACTCAGTGCAAGCATAAAAAGTTGCATTTAGCAAAAAATGCAATTTTTGACACATTTGTCTTTTGGCAATTTTGCAAAAAGGGTCACTTGGCCAATGCATAACTCCCTCAATTTTGACCCTAGAGATGTGTTCTAGGACTTTTAGAAAGCTTAATATGTCCTCTAATCATCCCTTTTAGTCTCATCTCAATTGAGTCTTCCATGATCATGTGTGAAGCTTTGACCCAAAAGGTGTTTTTATTGACTTTTCAAAATGACCTATAATGTCCAAATTCATATCTTCTTGTGAGTGCATATCTTGAACTTGGGAGATGAAGATGAATTGTAGGGAATTACATCCTCTTCAAAATGATATTTGGATGGGTCATTTTTGATAAAGTATGATAAAGTTATGCTTGGTCAAAGTTTGGTTGACTTTTCCTACAAAACCCTAATTTAGCAACTTTTGGGTTTTGATGAGTTGTGAGTAATCCTTAAGGAATCATGATCAACCCTTGATGAAATGATGAATAATACTTCAAAATGAGAATTTTGACAAAAAACTTGAAGTTTGACTGTATGTGGGCCAAAGTTGACGTTTGCCCTAGCATAGTCGATTTTCAGGCCTTTGAGCAATTGACTGAGCAAATTTTTTCTGCAAGGCTTGAAACTTGACATGGATGATCTTGAGAACATATTAGGATAATGGTGAGAATTTGGGATCCTTTGGACTCAAGCATCTTGATGCAGAATGAAACCTTAATTTGAGGTAGACTGCCTTAGGAGAGAGTTTGTCTGATAAACTCATGGACCTCCTTAAGCAATTTGAGGACCTCACTTGAAATGTATTGACAAAAATGGGAGGGTAGATTTTAGGGTACAACACGGGAAATCTTCAACTTCCATGGTGGTCAGTATCATAGCTCCGTCAAAAAATATTTTCTTGATCACAAATGGCCCATCATAAGTAGGAGTTTATTTGCCCCTGGGATCACCCTACAGTAGAATGATACGCTTAGCCTGATATACCTGATGCTTGATCTTCTTATTGAATAATCTGATCATACACTTCTGATACATCTGATCATGATAAACAACCGCGAGCCTCTTTTCATTAATTAGATTTAATTGATCCAACATGGTCTGAATCCACTCAATTTCGTCCAAGTCTGCATCTTTCATGATTCTTAGAGAAGGAATCTGAACCTCGACAGGTAGGACATCTTCTATACCATAGACCAGAGAGAATGAGGTTTCCCCAGTTGACGTTCTGGCCGAAGTGAGGTAGCCTTGAAGAGCAAACAATAACATCTCGTGCCAATATTTATATGTCACGACCATCTTTTGTATGATCTTATTTATGTTTTTATTGGAGGCTTCCATTGTGCCATTCATCTTAGGTCGATACGGAGAAGTGTTGTGATGCTTGATCTTAAACTACGTGTAGAGTTCAGTGACCATGGTATTATTGAGATTGGTATCGTTTTCCGTGATAATCTTCTCGGGGATGTCATACTGACATATTAGATTATATTTGATGAACTGGACAGCCAATTTTTTGGTAACAGAGGCAAATGAGGTTACTTCAACCCATTTTGTAAAGTAATCAATGGCGACGAGGATGAAGCGGTGTTTGTTAGGGGTTGTGGGCTTGATTTCTCCAATCATATCAATGCCCCACATTGTAAATGGCCAAGGAGCAGTCATGACATTCAAAGGTACTGGAGGCACATGAACTTTATCAGCATAAATTTGGCACTTATGACAAGTTCTTGAGTGGTAATGAATGCCAGTTTTCATTGTCGACCAATAGTAACCAGCTCTCAAAATCGTTTTAGCCATAGTTTTCCCACTGGAGTGAGTACCGAACACACCTTCGTGCATATGTTGCATAATTTCTTCTGCTTCTTTCTTGTCCATACAACGGAGAAGGGTCGAATCATGATTGTGTTTGTATAGAATTCCATTTCTCAAGAAGAACTTAGCCGAGAACCTCCGTAGGAACTTCTTGTCATTGATGGATGCCTCTTCAGGGTATTCTTGAGCCTCGAGGTACCTTTTCAGCTCATAAAACCAAGGTTTTTCCTCTACTCCATCAGTGTCAATTTCACAGTAGTGTGTCGGTTCGTTGATTCTTTCAATGGTAATTCTGGGAGCCTCATTGTCCCATCTAACCTTGAACATGGATGACATGGTAGCCAATGCGTCTTCCAGCTGATTCTTTTCTCTTGGTATGTGCTCAAAGGTAATCTCTTCGAAATACGGGATCAAGGTTAACAAATGCTCTTTATAAGGAATGAGATTTGGGTGTTTCATTCCCAATCTCCCTTAACCTGACTCCATATATGCTTAAGAACTTGATTCGCAGGTCAATAGCAACCCTAAGTCCCATGATGCACGCTTTGTATCCATCCATGTTGTTGGTGTAGTCGAAGCATAGTTTGGTGGTGAAGGGAGTATGGCAACCTGCGGAGGAGACGATCACAACACCAATTCTGTTTCCAAGTGCATTGGAAGCTCCATCGAAAACTATAGTCCATCAGGATCCTGACTCTGGTCCTTCATACGGTCCAGGTTCTTCACAGTCTGTTACTAGCATAATATTCTTGTCCGAGAATTCGAAGTTCATAGACTGATAGTCATCTATAGCCTGATGCGCCAAATGGTCAGCTAGTACACTTCCTTTAATTTCTTTTTGAGTGGTGTACTGGATGTCGTATTCTGTTAAGACCATTTTCCATCGGGGTATTCTTCCGGAGAGAGCTGGCTTTTCGAATATGTACTTGATGGGATCCATTTTAGAAATCAACAAGGTAGTATAGGTCAACATATATTGTCTTAGTCAGTGAGCATCATGTGCCAAAGCACAGCAAGTTTTCTTGAGCAGTGAATATGTTGTTTCATAGTCGGTAAACTTTTTGCTGAGGTAGTATATTTCATGCTCTTTTTGACCTGACTCGTCATGCTGCCCCAGTACACACCCCATTGAGTTCTTTAGCACCGTGAAGTACATGATTATAAGTATTCCTTCAACTGGTGGCATCATAATCGAAGGTTCTTGTAAGTACTACTTAATTTTCTCAAAGGCCATTTGACAGTCGTTGTTCCATTTTACTACTTGATCTTTCTTCAATAGTTTGAAAATTGGCTCACAAGTAGCAGTTAAATGAGAAATGAAACGGGAAATTTAATTCAAACATCCTAAAAAACCTATGACTTCCTTCTCGGTACGGGGAGTCGGAATTTCTTGAATAGCTTTAACTTTCACAGGATCAACCATAATACCCTTATAAATGACGATGAAATCCAAGAGTTTACTGGATCTCACCCCAAAGGTGCACTTGTTCAGGTTTAGCCTCGTTTATACTTCCTCAGTCTTTCGAACAATTTGTGCAGGTGATCAAGATTCTCTTCTTCAGTTTGTGATCTGGCTATCATGTCGTCAATGTAGACATTTATCTCGTGGTGAATCATGTCATCAAATTGGGCTACCATGGCACGCTGATAAGTTTCACCGGCATTTTTCAACCCAAAAGTGCCCAAATGTGTGACGAAGGTAGTTTTCTCCATGTCTTCAGGTGCCATCTTGATCTGGTTATAACCCGAGAAACCATCCATGAAAGAGAATACCTTATGTTGAGCGGTGTTGTCGACCAAAAATTTGATATATGGTAGTGGGAAGTCATCTTTGGGGCTTTCCTTGTTCAGATCCCTGTAATCTACACACATACGTAACTTGTCGTCTTTCTTCAGTACCGGAACAACATTAGTAACCCATTAAGGGTATGATGTCACTTCTAAGAATCCTGTGTTGAATTGTGTCATGATTTCGGATTTGATCTTTTCTGATATTTCAGGACGCATGCGACGAACCTTCTGTTTTATTGGAGCACAACCCTCTTTCATTGGCAGAAGATGAACTACAATATCGGTATCGAGCCATGGCATGTCTTCGTATTACCAAGCAAAGATTTAAACATATTCATGCAGCATTTGAATTAACCTGCTCTTGACACTACTTTCTAAGTTGGCGCCTGTCTTGACTTCTTTCTTGTTTGTCTCAGTACCCAAGTTTACAACTTCGACCGACTCTTCATATGGTCGGATGGCCTTTTCTTCTTGTATCAAGAGTCTGGAAAGTTCTCCAGGTATTTCACAATCTTACTCACCTTCGTCCTCAGTTTGGCAGATAGGATTTTCGAAGTCATAAGCAGTAATAGCATAATCATTATCAACGAGATCAAGAGTGGATGAGGATCTGCAATATAGTGTGTGGGTGTGTGTAAGAATACATAGCTATTTTGAAAATGTAATAAGGTATAAGGAAGACAGAGATCACAAAATTTTCATTCCAAAACATCCAATGTTTTTATTGAATGTACAAATGTTTATCAATTATCGACCCTTTAACAAATGAATCATTGTGCTCCGGGTAAGACAGGAGGTTTAAAGTCATTGTTTATTACATAGCTAAAAACTTTTGAAAACAACAAGACAGGAATATAGTTATTACTCCTGACTAAAGGAGATCGGAAAGATGTCTTCTGCCTTCCAATTATCCAGTCCATCACCAATGGTACGGAATATCCAACTATTGAAGTGATAATCATTATCTGCATCCTCTAAAGCATTGACCCTGTTGTTGCTGATGCGGAGCGGGGGTCTCCTAGCATGAGCGTGACGAACAACCCTGTGACCTTCTATAGTAAAGCCCATACCAAACTTGTTATATTTAAAAGGGATATCAGCCAGCTGACCCCAAATTGTACCACCACCTTCTTCAATAGAAGCCTTAGCATATTTCAAGAAGGCCATCTTGTGCGGAGTTTTGGTGATCTTTGGAATGGCAGAAACATCTTCAACAGCAGCAGCAGAAATCACTTCAAAAGTTTGACAGGGTGTTTCAATAAATTCTTCGTCCATCTCCATGTATTGGAGCGAATTGAGGTGGCTGACCATGTATTCCTCTTCTCCACAGACAGTAACAACTTTTCCTTTTATAGGATACTTAAGTTTATGGTGCAAGGTGGAGGTAACAGCACCTGCCCCGTGGATCTAAGGGCGTCTGAATAGACAAGAATAGGCCGGCCGGATGTCCATTACATAGAAAGTGGACTCAAAAATATGTGAACCCACCTTCATTGGGAGGTCCACTTCTCCATGCACCATTCTTTTGGAACCTTCGAAGGCTCGAACTATGATATTGCTGGCCTTCAGCACAACCCCTTCATAATCTAGTCTGTCAAGAGTTCCCTTTGGCAGAACATTCAGGGAAGATCTTATATCAATTGACGCATGGGCCAACATAGTGCGCCTGCATTTAATGGAGACATACAGGGGCCCTATTATGATTTCTCCCCTCCAGAGTCAAGTCAACATCAGAGAAACCCAAACCATTATCAGTTTCTAGACTAGCCATGTAACTTCCAAATTGATCAGCCAAAATCTCTTACGACACATGGGTATTCTTCAAGAACTTTACTAAAGCCTTCACATGGGCTTCGGAACACAACAGCAAAGACAACATGGAGATTTTATATGGGGACTTCCCAAGCTGTTCCACAATTTTATAATCACTTCTGTGAATGATCTTCAAAACCTCTTTCAAATCCTGTCTAGAGATATCCTTGACTGAAGCTTCTTTTGGTGCCTTTGTCTGGGCAGGCTCTATCACTGGCTCTTTATCCCGAGCCTCCGCAGTTGTCTTGGTAATCGTAACTTGAGCATGTGGAGATATTTCCGGGGAGAAAATCCTTGCACTTCTGGTAATTTTGCTAGTCCCCGTAATATTGACAATACTGGGATCAACTTCTTCATTATCTTTATTGGACAACTCTTGTTTAACACCATGGTAATAGACATCAGACCCATAATTTTACGGGATAGCCTTCTCCGAGGAATATGGGATAGGCCTGAGCGTTGTAATAACCTACGGAGCAGTTTCAGATTGTCGGTAATCCTTACAGGACCTTTGGAAGGGATCTCAAAAGGAGCACCGGAGATAACAGACAAATCTTGGCACAAATTCGGAATCTTCTCAATTAGAATAACATGTCATTCCATCAGGCATTGAACGCCTTCCTTCAGTAACCCATAACCATTGGGTTGAACCGTACAACAATAGCATTCTTCAGCACAACCTGGAAATAAACCAGCTTGTAACAAATTCTTCTTAATTGTAGAGAGAGGAGTAACCACATCATTTATAGAGGTAATGTACATCATATCTTCAACAACACTTATGGCCTTGTCATGCTTGGGCATAGGTGTGGTAATCACATTTGGAGTCTCCGGAGGATCAAACTCAATTTATTTATTATCGATCATGTCCTGAATCTTGCTCTTCATAGCCTAGCAACTGTTGGTGTCATGACCAGGACTGTTTGAATGATAAGCATACCTCGCGTTTCAATTATATTTTGGAGAGGTGTTGGTATTCTGAGGAGGATCCCGTAGTGAAATGAGTTCAACCTTCAGCAAATGTTGTAATTCCTGAGATAAAGGTATGCCAATTTTGGTAAACTGCCTCGACGGAGTGTCCGGCCTTCATCAATTACCCTGTTGTTGTTGTTGAACAGGCGCCCGATTGGAAATCAACACCGCTCCCCCAGACTGGTGGCGGTTATTTTTACTACGGCTCTTCTGTCCATAGACATCATTGACTTCCTTTTTACCTCCAAACGACTTCTTTAGAGCATTCGAAGATGTAGCCATTAGGATCTTCCCACTCTTGATACCACTTTCAATTCTTTCCCCTGTACAAATCATCTCTATAAAATAAGTCGATGAGCTTCCAATTAGAAGATTAAAGAACGGGCCTGTTAGAGTGCCCATGAACATATCCACCATTTCCCAATCAGTCAAGGGAGGTTGCACTCTTCTAGCCAAGTCTCTCCATTTCTATGCATATTCCTTGAACCCTTCTCTAGAGCCCATGGACATATTTTGCAGCTGCACTCGAGTCAGTTCCAGATCAGCGTTATATTGGTACTGCTTATAGAAAGCAGCAGCCAAGTCTTCCCATGTATGAATATTGGTTCCCTCTAGCTGATAGAACCATTCCAATTGAGTGTCAACCAAACTTTCTTGGAATAAATGGACCCCATAACTTCCGGTCAGTAGTATGAGGTTGTATCTTTCGAACATACGACCTCAAATGGAGTTTAGGACAAGAGACCCCATCGTACTTAGCAAAGACATGGACCTTGAACTTAGGTGGGATGACCACCCCCAGAACCAGACCTAATTCACCAAAATCCAATCCAGGCACCTTCTGGATCTCCATAGCCTTAAGTTTGTCCTCCAACTGCTTATATTTGTCATCTGCAGGAGGATATTGTTCGTCAGAAAAGTCTTCATCTTCAAGAGTATTTTCATAACCCTGATTGTTCCTGCCTTCATTCTTGATGCTCCTACCATCTTCATCATGGTTGTCATATTCTTCAGAAGACACATCTTCCACTTGGACGGGTTGAGCAGGAACTTTAAACCTTCTCCCCATATTGAGGACAGCAGCCGGCTTCTTGGTCTTCTTTTTCTTGGAGACGAGCGCCAACATCTATTTTTTTCCATGTTCCAGATTCATGAGAGTTTCTTGGAATTGTGCATGTTTAGCCTGAAGATCCTTAAAAGTTTGTTCGAGGGCCATTTTTCTGCTGAAATAAACAGCGAGAAAATGAGAAACCTGTATGACAAACCTGTTATGAAATGATGTATGATATGTAAATGCAATTATTTCAAGGACTTCGGGAGATTTAAATTTTCTAACCAAGAGGAAACAAAAACAAAGTTCAAATTACAACTGCCTTTTAGGTTTACAATGACAACAAAAGCTCTCAAAGAGACAATAAAATGAACTCCTAAAATCTAAGAATCAAATCTCCCATAGACACTTCCTCTTTGTGCTAATGTATGCAATAAGACTCTGCTCCTCATGAAGTTGTCTGGTGAGCTTCAAAACTCTCATCTCACTTGCATATAATTGAGTCTCAAAGGTGTATCGTTCTTCTTTGAGCTGAATCCAAGATTTCTGCAATTATTCAAGGTCAGTGGACATGTCTGGATGGAGGATGGTGCGAGAAACATATCCTTCAACAACAGGCTCCATGATCACTGGTAAGATAGCTGGATATGGCATCATCAGGTTTTGAGCATGAGCTCATACCCATTTGAGATAAGGCTCCAAAGGGATGGAATTCTTCTTCCCTAAAGCCTTGCTATCAATCTTACTTACCATGCCCCAAGTACATATAAACCTCCGATAATAACCTTGAAGATCACTTTCATAGTCGAACATAATACCCTGGATAAGTGTGTCATGAGGACCATCTCTTCGAGTGTAACCAAACAGACGTAGAGCCAAGGAAGGGTTGTAAGTAATACCTCCCCAAATTCCAAGGAGTGTAACATTAGGGAATTCCCCATAACGATCAATGATAGTGATATCTTCATGAGATCGGGAACACCAGTAAATATCTGCATGGGAAAGTGACATTATTCTTTGCGACCACCTCAAACCTTGTCCATTCTTCATTACAGAGCGGGGAAGGTGCAAAATAAACCACTTGGATAGAAGAGGTATAAAAAACATGATAGTTCATCTCCTCTTCATAGTACGTGTGTAAATGGAATGCAGAATATCTCCGAGCAAGGTAGGCACAGGATTACGAGCGAGAAAAATATTGACGGCGTTCACATCTATAAGTTGATTTGGATTAGGGAATAGTACCAACCCATAGATTAGAAGAGCCTAGATGTCTTCAAAAGCCTGAAAACTCATGGAATCCAGAATCAGTTGAGCCTTCTCAATCAGAAATTTAGCGAAAAAACCTTTGACTCTACTTCTTGTTTCCCAGTTGGATACAGTGTCAGACCACTTTAGATGTAAAGTTACTGCAATAACTTCTAGCTTTGGAGCTTCTTTTAAATCGGTGAAGGGCATCTGATCAAGAATAGGTACTCCCAATAATTGAGAGAACTCCTCCGTAGTGGGTACCAACTGATAATTGGGAAAGGTGAAACAGTGATGTGTAGGGTCAAAGAACTGGAAGAGGACACTCATCATATCTTCATCAAAACCTGGAGTAACCAGACTGAGCAGTCGATCGTGCCTTTTGTTAAATGAAGAACTTTTGGGAACTCTTGAAACTAACTCTTTAAGTGGAGGAGGAACCCTTATAAAGCTGGCATGGATAGTATTTCTACAAGCGGAGGCCATATACTGCAAAACTGAACAAAGATAAATTCCCGGGTCCTTGAAATGGTTAGTATAAATGAAATGGTATGAATGTTATAATGCATGATGTTATGTTCGGACAATTTAATCATACACAAGAAAAACACACAAGGACTTAGGTTAAAGCTTGCATGGAGTTGCAGGTAAGTACCCTCTTGAAGTTTTAGTTGGCTCAACCTGTCCTAAAAGAAAGTAACCGGGTTCTAGGAGTCTCAATATCACCAATCTTTCTCTCGGGAATTATTTCAGCAGAAGCATCTGATTTGTGACCGAAATATCCTGAGATTTCAACCTCAATGAGTGTAGCATCGAGTATCAACCAACTTTAGTCTGCACCAAAGTCGGCTATCTCGCTACCTTATAATGGATAAGTTGTATCAACTAAGGTTCTACAGTCAGTTAGTGCTTTATGACACCACACGGTAGCCCAATATTCTCCTTGACTTAACTCAAGGGACACCGGCACCAACCAATGTGTCGCACTAACATAGCCATCACTTCAACCGTACTGGTGTACACCGTACAGTTTTCATAATCTATTTCTAATTACCTAAATGCCCTAGATCCAGGTATATGATCTATACAAGAATAACCCAAACAACCCTTTAAGAATAAATTAGGCAAGTCAAATAATGAAAGCATTTAAATGTGAACTATCTCTAAGGTAACCCCACATTTAAATTCCCTAGCAGAGTCGCCAATTCTGTAATATGGTGGGAGAACTAACTTTACTGGTTTTGTGTTTTATCGCAAATGTTGCGGTTACCAAGAGTCTCCACCGACTTTTATTTTATCTAACAAAGAAAAGGGTGAAAAGAACAGGAAAGACCTTTCGAGAATTTTCTAAGGGGGGTAGGTTATGAAAATGGAAGGTGTTAGCACCCTTTTCATCTGTATTTATCTACGGGCTCTTTGTTGCTAGGTTACTTTGAAAATTCTTTTTTTGTGTAAATGTATTTGAAAATATTTTGAAAAGATGCCTTAGTCCGGCGGCAAACTTTGTAATGATTCTCGTGTCGTTGAGAATGCATACAAAGTATTTTGTCTTTGAAAATATTTAGAAAATAGAGTGTATGTGTGGAAAATTGATTTGTTTTGTGAGCAATCAACTATAAGCTATCTACCTACTCAAAAGGTCTTTGTACTTTTCCTCTTTTCCTCTAGATAGTGCTACCCTACCATTATTTAGTAGGTAGCCCTATCATTGAATGTTTTAAGGGACATGTGCAGGTCATCGTACTGTCATGAAGGCAACTTGTAGGACACTTTAGCAATTATCTTAAGGTAATAAGATCATTTACCGAGGAAGCTTCGAAGGGTCATCGAGGGACTATGATCTTTTAACCAAAGGATCTTTGCTAAAACATCCCACTTTCGAGAGACGTGACTGTTGTTTTCTGAAGGCAACAAGTGGGGGTATCTTGGAGGTGCGCATGTGGGAAGTGTGTTATGTTTCAGTTATGTTTATCTTGGGTTTATGGTTATCTAGCGTTTGCTTTTAATCTTGGCCATACAATCCTATTAAGCTAATAGTTAAATATATACATGCATTCATACAATAGTGCGAAAAGTAAAAATACGGAAATTGAATCTACGTTATTATAGTCTTTGGAGATGGGGAGTACAAACAAAAAAATAGGGGGAAAGTAAAGAAAAATCCTAATTCAAACTATTACATCCCTTTGAGCAGTTACAATTATTCATGAAAATAAATGCGATAAATAAACGAGTGCCCAGATATTGAAAAGGGAAATAGTATAAAACCTAAAAAAATCTAAGTGTTTAGAAGAAAAATATTTTTTGTGTTTTAATTTTTTTTTAAAAGTTTGAAGTAATTAATCCTAATTCTAGTTTAATTAACAAAATAAAAACTAAAGTGTAATTAAATTAAATCAAATTTTAATTATGAAAATTAAATTAATTAATAAAACTTAAACCTAATATTTTCTGTGATTTTATGATTTTTGTTATTTTCTTTATTAAATAATAAATGGTTTAAAAAATAATTAAACTAAAAAAAGAAAACAAAAAAAAAACAAAAAAATGATTTAACGGGCCTGCACTGTAGAAAGGAAATAGGGGGTGTTAGAAAACAGAATTCCAAGCCCAATAACTAGAGGGCCCAGGCGCATGGAAAATCCAATGGGAACAGCTTCTTGGGGTGTGAAACAACCGGCTGGAAATCATCAAACAATGAAGTCTCCATCGAACGTCTTTTATCTCACATGAAGGGAAAGGTAAACATCAAGAAAACCTGAGAAAGGAGAAGTCACAGTGTTGCAACCGAGAGATCGAGTAAGGGAGTCTGTTACGTGAGGGGAAGGTATTAGCATCCCCCACACGCCCGTAGTACTCTATGGTATCTACTCTTATTGTTCTAATCTTATGGGTGTGTTTAATCTATGCTTACTTTTTATTACTGAGGAATGCATGCAAAAATAAATGAGAAAATAATTTAGGGAAAATAAAGTTATACTCGCTTGGGCCCTACCCCAATTCCTACGTATCGTTTTTGAGGAATCAGAGTTACCGTAGTTCGGCTAACATGTTTTTGTTTGTTTTGTGTGTTTTATGAAAAACGTTAATTCCGCCTTCTGCCATAGCTCAACCTTTGGAGACTTATGCATTGGCACAGAAGTAAATCAATCATGTCCTTACTTAAAATGGCTTTAGAAAAAAGGTGCTTGGGCGCACAAGAAGGTTTGAGTTGGTTTGTATTTTGTTACCTTGAAAAAGGGTTTAAGTGTGATTAGCATTTTTTTATTTGCTAAGAAAAGAAGTTTTAGTTTTGAATGCAAGGATGCAAAAAGGGGAAGAAAAGAGTATACGGGAGATTAGCCTATTTCTAACCTAATGTTATCATACAATGGTAGTCCTACGATTTGGATTAACAAAAGGGAAATGTCTACCTACTGTTAGCATGCATAGTTTGCAACCTACGGTATAACTTACGTCCGAAGGGAGCAAGCACGTCCTAAGGGAACATGGTATGTACAAGAATAAAACAAGCAAGCTCAAAAGTTCACACACGCAAAAGAGTAAGGAAAAGAAACGAAATGCTTTAGCCAAGGGGAGTGTATCACCTGAGACAAACAAGTGGGAGTAGGATGTAAAACAAAAAATGTGATGTCTAAAGCAGCTGAACACCTAACCAAGATATAGGAGATCGAGGTACGAAACAGAAGGCAATATGAACGATAACAGAGTATCAGCATCGACCAATGCAAACTCCTGACAAAGCGTGGGGGTTCGATTGCGGAACCCTTCCCCACTTAAAGACTAGATAACAAGAGCAGACACAACTCTGAAGCATCATGGTGCATCACGAGCTAAGGATCACATAGAAGAAATTATGGGGGTTGATTGCGAACCATCCTTGCTTGCCTCTTTTGGAGGACTCAATAAGGGATGGGAGAATAATGTGGGCACAAATATAAACATACATGCAGAATACCTACTCAAAGGTAGGGTGTTAAACAACCACAAATAACAAACAGAATGCACATAATGCAGAATTTCTCTAAATGAGTCTTTAAATAAACCAGAGGGGTTTCTGACATGATCAACAACGGAGACCCCTATCATACTTCTCTACCTTACTTCTCATGGAATCAGAAAGCAGTAAAGTCCTACTTCTCATGATCTCTAGAAAATAAATAAAGTGCGGAGAAATATACAAGTAGAAGCGGCGACTACCACAAGCAATCAAATCGTCGAAAGAAGACGAAGGCAATTTAGAAGCAGGGAGTACTCGTTGGACAAGCTTCACCAAGAACAAACAAAGTCATAAACAATATCCAACTAAGATAAAAGCAAACGCATGTTGGGAATGCAACGCGCAATCAAAAGTTCATGCACAAAGCATCATAAAATATCACATGTATCAGGACAACATATAATATGATATGAATTTCTCAGGACGATGAGAAATAAGGCGTGTTGCATCAGAAGCGAGCATAAGACATATGCTTTGATCATATAACTACATGTTATGTTATATGATCGAAATCAAAAAGAATGTACCTTTCACGATGAACAAACGCGTCAAAAATAACAAGGCGAAGCGGTACAAAGATATGGATAAAAACAAAAAAAAAAGTTTTTTTTTATTATTAGTTTTTATGTAAGGAAAATTCTAAAAAACTAGGGAATTAATTCCTAAAATTTCTATCAAAATCTACTATTTTTTATTGCTTTTTATATTCTTTTATCATAACAAGAATTAGAAGATATTAAGAGAAAAGCCCTAAATCTAAATATGAAAATATGAGCTCAGGAAGGGAGAAGACTGAAATTCAGGAGGGTGCAGTATAGCAAAGGGCGCTAGGCCTATTCTGTAAATCCAAAAGCAGTTTTTTTTGTCACAATCCTCCAAAAATGTGCCATTGGGATTTAATGGGGAGTGCAAATAACAATCTAGCGTCGAATGGCCCAAACAGAATCACTATCAATCCAAGCCCTTCCAATTCAACACAATTGTTCAATAATAATAAACAATAAAAATAAAAATAAATTATGGAAAAATGTTGTCGTTGGAGTTTAAGGTTAAAGCTAATGTGACTCTCAAACTTCTCAAACAACATTCTTCCTCATCTCTCAAAGCAGCAACGTGCGATCCACCGGAGATTCCCACCTCCGTTATAGTTTTCGTTCAACCTCCGCCTTCGCCTCATGTCTCCGTTTCTCTTCTCTCTGTCTTTCCCATGTTCTTATTCTATCTCTCTTTAGTAAAACTAAATTTAAACCTAAGTACAAAAAGATGAACCATGTCGTGTACGAATTCGCAGTGATTTCGAATCTACATACTTCAGGCTATACAAAGATATGAGGAGATCAAAGATTGCATGAGTTCCCAGGCTTACCTACCGGAGATCTCTGGTGGCTCTTTAATGACGTTGGTATTCCAAGAAAACCAGTGGTGAATTCGTCACTCCATTATTCTTCGTCATGTTTCTCTGCGTGCTCTGCATTTTTGTGGTGTTGATATTCCTCTTCTATTCAACTCTTCTCTTTTGCGTTTTTTTCGAGTTCGTTATTGTTGCGTGTTGTAGTACAGAGAACGAAGATGATGAAGTTTTGTGTGATGATGATGTTTGTTCTGTGATGAAGTGGAGAATAAGGAGTATTCGTTATGGAGTGATGCGAGGAAGGTGCAGAGAAAATGGTGAAGTCGAAATTGGATAATAAGGGATGCTAGGTTGATTAAGGAAGATGAAGGTTCTGTGAAAGGTTGATTCGATTGTAGAGAGAGTAGCGTGGTATTGTTGAAGAGAATGTGATGAAGGTAAAGGAAGGTGTCAAATCGATGAATATGATGAAGGGATGTGTTGAAGATTGAAGGTTAGTGGTTGATTCTTCCAAAAGGTAAAGAATGGATCATGATGGTGATGAAGAGAATGAAAGATAATTTTCAGAGCTTTTTTTTTTGAATCGTATATCTTCCTTCTTATCTTGTATTACGTTTTTCCTTTATCTCTTTCTGTTATATAATGAACCGTGAATATTCTCCCTCTCCTTTTCCGTTATGATCTCTTGGGAAAATCTGTTGCCTGGAAGTTTGTTACGTTCGTTAGAGGGTTTGGGACATTTGTTAGAAAACGGTTAGGGAATTTAGTTGGGGAAGAGGTTGGAAAGGTTTTTGATTCGGTTATGAAAGTTTAAAAGTAGTTAGGGATTTCTGTTTTTTCCTGTTATTGAATGAGCTGTTAATTTCTGCTTTTGGAAGTTAGTTAGAGGATGTTAGAATTGTTGGTTGTGAGCTGATAGAGAGCTGAAGTTCTGTTGAAATTTTTTTGCTAAATTATGTTTTCAACAGTTAGTTGCTAGTGTGAGTCAGGAAGGTAGAAATAATTCAATTTTGGTGATTCTGTTATTTTCAGTTTGCTGTTCTGATTTAATTTTCTGAGGTTTGAATTGGTTCTTGAAATGATGCAAGTGGTTTTTGGATTGCTTATTCTTGCCATTTTCTATTCTGAATAGTACATAACTGCTAACTCACTATGTCGGAATGTAGACTGCTTATGCATATTGTGAGTTGTTGTGGTATGCTTACAGGTTTTGCAAACTAATTTTGCTTCTTAACTTGATGCATACAGTCTACCGTGGAGTTTTTTCAATGAATAAAATAATGAAGCCATGTTGAGTGAGGAAGGCAAGTCTTAAGGGAAGAATTTGGAGACGGCATGGAGTTTAGAGTTTTAGGTTTTCTCATGTAATTCATCTTTATAACCGTGATGTAATGCCAATTGTAACATGGTGTAGTATTGATGAGGATCTTGTAATTTGGTAAACAACTTTATAATCAAATGAGAAACTTCGCATATTTAGCACAATTTTCTTAACACATTTTCTTCTTAAAAAATGATGATGAAATGATACTTGTCCCGCACTTTTGAATGATGCCTTGAAATTTCCTGTAATCTTGATCAACTTCCACCTTTAGACTATATCAGTTTACCAAACTTGAATTAAAATAAAACTTGAATGTAATTTGAACGAACATGCCTTGCACATTTGGATTAAAGCTTGTGACTTATTCTTTGATCCAAAAATAAACCATGAATGGATTACTTGTAGCTTAAAACTTCGATTATCTTTACAATTTTGTAATCCCAAATCTCAATGAAAAGTTCAAATCACCTTGAGCCCTTAATTTACAATTCCAAATTATCATTCAATTTACAAACTGTTTACTTGACAACCAATACCATATCAATGTTTCGAAGAACCATCAAGAAATGAATATGGAAGTATATATGACCTGGATAGCTTTGACATGAACATCCAACGAAACTCAATTGATGGGTATTGCAAGCTCAAAACTCCATGAATAAGGAACCATAATCCTCTTGACTTGGGTGCCTTTTGAATGAAGAAACCTCTTGAGATATTAACAAGAACCAAAGAATCAACTCAATAATATCCTTAGTTGAAGATGACAACCTTGTAGCTTGATGGAGGAGAAGTTCCCAATAACCAAGAATCCAAATCCTAGTTCCACAAACTACAGTTACCGGGGAACCAACTGATTCAAGCCTGAGTGAAGATGAGAACCATCGAAGCCATAGAAACCCTAATTCCACGATATCATCGACCCCATGCCAATCTATTGACTAGTGATGCATGATATGTTAATGTCCTAATGAAATTATGTAAATGAAATGAGAAGTGCAAAAATGCATAAGCCAGATAAAAGTAAAAAGGTAGGATAAATTTTGGGTATTACAGCTGCCCCTATTTAATCGTCTTAAACCTGAAAGTACGATTGACGTGTGTGTTGTACCCCAATTTTTGCCCCTAAGATCCCTTCATCATACCATAATGAATCAATCAAACCAAGATCACATTAGGGCTTTTGGTTCTTCTCCCTATCTTTAGCTTTGCTCTTCGAGGAATCACCAAGCACCATGACTTGTTTTTTCTTTTGTGATCATGCATGTTTTGTTTTGACTTTACTTTTAATTAATAAAATTCAATGTTGGTTTGTCTTACTTGTTAATAATGTAGGTAAATACAATGTGGCTTAGCAATTTGATCCATGGGTTCATGAGTTTATTTCCATGCCCTAGTCAATAAAGCTTGAGAAATTCAAACCTCACCATTGAAGTTTTTTTGTAAGAAATGGCATGGCAAGGTTTATTTTGGTTTATCACATTTCAAAGTTATCAAGATTGATTCAAAAGTACAAGGGGTTGATTGAAGAAGTTGTCATGGTTGGACAAGGCTTTGTTCCCATTGGTCACAGGTGCATATTTCTCTCAATTCTCAAGATATGGAAGTGGTTTTGGTTTCTATGAGTTCTCATTATCAACTTCGACAACTTCTATCTACAAAGCAAAAGTGTTGGTACAAGAAGGTTGTTTAAAATTGTCAAAGTTCCTCAAATCATTTTCTTGGTTTAAGGGCTAGGGTTTTGAACTTCAAAGAAGTATATCTTGCTCATCTTTTGTTATTTTTGAGTGATTCCAAAAACATCATTCTCTTCAAAGGGTCATTAAAAAATCACTTCAAAAGTTTCAAGGAGTTTTCATGTGGAAAAAACATGATGATGAAGAAAGATTACAAGTACTCTAGATGAACCCCCAACTTCCCATGTGTGACTTCAAATGATCATAACTTGGTCAATTTTTATCACCTTGAGTCAACTCTTTTTCCATAATGATCTTCAGGATGTGAACTTTATTCCTTCTTTTATGTGCAAAGTGAGAAAATGGATGGATGATGCCTTAAGGATACAAAAGATTATAGGTCATTTCATGATTTTTTTGCCAACTTCAAAAATTCATAACTCTCTCAATTTTTGGAGATTTTGAATGGTTCAAGTTTCAGAATTTCATTCAAGAGGTCTATTTCATGCCATATTTTTTGGTCGAGAGCAAATTCCAAGAGGAAGGCCATGTTTGGATGAAAAACATTATAGGTCACTTTTGAAGAAAAACTTGAAATATTTCTAAGTATGTAAAGTCAACCTCTTTTCCCCAACTTTGACTCATTGCAACTTTCAGCTCAAACATCCATTTGATTCCATTCTTTTCCTATTGTAAAGCTTGTAATCTAATCTTTCTAAAGCATCAAGAATCATGCCATAAGACCACTTGAGTTGAGAATGTCATTGTTTCAAAAGTGGTAACTTGGAATTGAAGTTTCATCCCAAGTCAGAATTTGGATTTCATGTTACAACTTCTAAACCTCAAATTAGCACGCGTTTTGGGTCTAAACATGATTAGCCAACTTTCCCAAGTGGATTAGTGCATCAAAACGCGCGTTTTGGATGAGTTTTAACAAAAGAGAAGTCACACTTTCTTCATGATGCATGCCCACACGAATTCCCTCCAAATTGCATCATTCACCATTCCTTTTGATCCCATTTGCTTCTCCTATATATACATGAGCTATCCCATTCGTTTTCTCAAGCTTGAACAGCCAAAATCACCCTGCTAAACTTGCTCCATAACTCACTTTTCTACAACTTCGAAATCATTGTTCAAGCCTTTTCAATCCATTTTTTCTATCAATTCACCTTCCTTGAGCTTCCATGAAGCTAACAGAAGAATAATTGAGCCTTGAAACCTATTGAATTGATCTGACCAAGTCCATTTACAGAGCTCTGCAACTAAACTTCAATAGGTAGATTTCTTCATCAATTCTTCTAAACTTTGATATCATTGTGAAGCTCTCATCGCCCTGGTTCTAGTAGCAACACTTGCTTTTAACTGAAAACACGTTTTGGCCATGAATTTTCAAATTCCTTTTCAAAAATTTCCTTCCAAATTGCTTGAGCTACAATTTATATAAATTTTTCGCGAAGGTGTGGTTGTCTTCATCTTGTTGAGACGAAGCGAATGACATAGGTCTGAGCTTCTGATTTTACAGTTTGAGGGACTTGTGTTTCACGTTGGTTGGAGGTTGAAGATGACCAACGTGTCATCTTCCATGGCGTGCCATTTGTATTTTTTGAAAATCTGATTTTACATGTGATTCAGTGCTTTATTCAGTAATGACCATGATATGCACAACGCGTCTGATCCATTGGATTAGCTTACTAACGCGTTTTGACTCTCATCCATTGGTCCACATTTTTTTTACTTTATTTTATTTTCTTATTTTTATATTTAAATTGTTTAAACTTCAAAAAATCATAGAAAATTCATTTTAAGTCCAAAAAATCTGGAAAAAAATTATGAAAAATATTTTTGATTTTTCTCTTTCTGACTTTTATTTTTTTTACAATTTTATTTTGTGTTTTGATATTTTTTTTAAAATTTTCACTTTATTTGAATTGTTTTAAATGTTTAAAAATACTTTTATGTATTTTCAAATTCTAAAAAAAAATATGGAATGATCCAATGATATTGTGACAAATATTGGTGACCTCATTTATTTTTTATTTCTGACTTTGTTATTTTTTTATCATTTTTGGTTTATTTTACTCATTTCTTTTAATTTTTAAAATAGTTTCTGACTGTAAAAAATTACCAAAAATTTTATAAAAATATTTGAGTCTATTTCTGATTTTTCCATGGTCTTAATATTTCTTGATTAATTTGAACATAGTTGATATTTTTCTCTCTTATTTCTATTTTAAAACATTTTAAAACCATCTTTAATGTATATATTAAATATAATATTATTTTGTGATTATTTTCTGGCTGATCTTGTGTTGAATTTTTGATCATGAACTTTGTTAACATCATTGGATCTATGGTGTTGAGTCTAACTCCATAAAAATAGATGAATTATTTTAATAATAGTTTAATTGAATTTTAATTCAAATGTGGTTTGTATATTCTTTCCCACTCTTCTTCATCTCATCCCTTTCTTATTGCACTAAGTGTTATTGGAGCATGATATCTATATCATGTCTCAAAACAAATGGTGCATAGATTTCTATTGACCGACCTTAAAATAGGTGCGACTTCTACATAAGTCCACTTACGATTGCTTAACATAGCGCTAAATTTTATCCCGATTCGAATAAATGATCATTCGTAGCCCAAACCTATGTTTGCAAGCCCAAGTATGTTAACTTGATCTCTTTGATCCAATAACCTTAAGATTCATTGTGTGGAGGCTTTGGTTCTACCAATTCTCTAATGGATCTTCATCAATTTTGGTCAACGCGGATCACTTAAACACCGTTGATCATTAAATGTTACTTTTGAGGATTCCAAAATGGATGATATACTTGACAAAAAGCAAATGCAACTTGTTGTGTGGAGGCTTTGGTTGTACCAATCCTCTAATGAGTTCCAAATGTAAGTTTCAAGATGGTCATCTGACTAACCACTAATTACTGATAATTGACTTTATTTTGTGTTTTTATTTTATGTTCTTTACTTTATGCACTGTTTACTTTGGAATTTACATTTCATGCTATTTTTCATCTTTGCTCACTTGAGCCCCTTTATATTCTTGTCATTTTTATTTTGCTCACTTGAGCTTTTCTTTTCTTTTTGAAGATACTTAATAATCAACATGAACCATAAAAAACTTTAATGATACTTGAACTATTTGGTTACTATCCTTGGCATTATGGAGTATTGGACTTCTTGGACTTAGGATTAAAAACCTTGGCCTATGTTGGAGACCTTGTGACCTTAATGGATATTTTTTCTGGAGTTCTTGAGGTTTACCTCAAGACATTGGGTTGTTTGTTTATTTTGTATACAGGTTATTATGATTACATACTTTGTTTGTAATCTGGAATTCACCTGTATACAGCTGTTACTCTGTCCATTTTTTGTGAAGACTTAATACACTTGAAGTTTAGTTCTCTCAAGAAGTTTATTATCTTTACTTGCTTGGTTTCAATCCAAATAATGGGAATTCTATCTTAACTCATAATATCAAGTATTGGCTTCTTGTTGGTTAGAAGGTTCTTATCCATAGCTTTTACCTTATGCTTTAGGATAGTCTCTTCTTCTCCTCCCATCTTCTTTAATTTCAAAAATCTTCTCCCTCCTTTTGAAAACTCTTCTTGTTTTTAAACTTGAACTACTTTCATCATAAACTTGGACCTAGGTCCATGCATTTTCAAAACCTTTTCATAAATAAACTTCAATCAACTTAAATAATACCTTGAAATTTTTTGTGAGAAGACTGAAAGTCAATCAGTCTCATTTCACACCATTTTGCCACTTTGGCTTTTTACTTTAAAACTTTTCTCAAAATATTGGACTCTTGTCAATCCTTGTAGTGATGCAAACAACTATACTTCTACAATATATAGTGAAGTGAGATATTTTTCCACTTGGGTGTTGAGTGAGGCATTGTTGATTTTAAAATCCAAGCCATATCCTCCAATTTGAGATGATGCAAATTCTCCTTTCTCATAATTGTGGGTAGTAAGTATGTTTTCCACACGGACAATAACGATGATGTCTTATCTCATAAAATTAACCAACACACTTGTGTTTTAGAATTTGTAAAGGTGAACTACGTGTACCCCGATCCCCTATTATACAAAAGGTGGTACGTAGGCACTAAAGATTCGCAACCGCGGAGGGTGCAAAAATCATAAAAATATATATTTATTTTCTCACCTCCACCATTTATTTTACATACAACATTTTATAGCCAAAATATACAGATTTTTCAAAGAGGTTCCTACGGAGTACCGTAGATGTTTAGGGTGTTAATACATTCCCTTTGCATAACCAACCCCCTTACCTTGAATCTTTCCCCCTCTTTTTGGGTTACTCGCTCTTTTCCCATTCCTTTGAAAACAATAAAGCACGGTGGAGATTTTTATTTTGATCTGTGTAAGTCTAGTCAATCCAATGGCTTAGTCTTAAACATTTCTACCGCTACAGCATGCCTTTCGGAAGTTCGAGGTAGAATGGTTAAATACCAATGCTGGAAATTTGTTCTAAAAGAAAGTATGATTATTTATTTATTTTGTGATATCTATTGGGGAAAGAATTTTTCGTTTTTGGTGAGAAAGATTTAAGGGTAGCTTTTAACATAGCGACGATGCTAATATTAGAAAAGTTATAGGGCAAAGTATGAGTGAACTTAGGAGTCTCTCTTAAGGTCATGAGCATGTATGAAGCTCAAAAAGTTAGGCCATAAGTTCAAAATCTCAAGCTTGTTCATTTTGCATTTCATGAATTTCCTCAAAATTTCCCAACTTGTGAAACTCATAAATTGCTCAATTTAAACCTTTTGAAGGTGATATTTGACTTCTTGAAAAGCTAAAGATGTCCTCTACACTTTCGTTGTTGATCATTTTGGCATTTGTAGATATCATCTTGATGTAAGTTGCCTTGACAAAAAATGTCTTTTGTTGACCTTTGAAAATGACATATAATGTATTAGCTCATATCTTTCAAATGAATCACTTTTGGACTTGAATATAAAAAAAGTTGTAGAGAATTTAATTTTATTCAAAATGGGCTTTGGTTGGGGAAAAGTTGATGAAGCATGTGAAAGTTATGCTTGGTCAAAGTTCAGTTGACTTCTCCTAAGGAAACCTTAATTTGACAACTCTTGACTTTTGATGATTTAAGGGCTTTCCTTGAGGAATCATGATCAACCCTTTATCAAATGATGAATATCACTTCAAAATGTTGATGTTGACCAAAAATCTTGAAGTTTGACTTTATGTTGACCATAGTTGACTTTGTACCCAATATAGTTAATTTTCAATCATTTGAGCCATTGAATGAGCAAACTTATGAGGTAGGACTTCAAACTTGACATAAGCACTATTGAGGACCTATGAATGATCACGGAAGCCACTTGAGACCTTTGTAACCCAAACTTCTCTGAGGAACTCAAAACCCTAGTTGTAGACCTTTTGCTTAGGAGGAGGTTTGACTGGTCAACCCTTGAGTATTTTGAGAACCTTTGAAAGCATGTCTTGAGAAAAATAGGAGGGCAAATTTTGGGGTATAACACATACCTATATCTCTAAATATCATTTCTTACATTTATATATATATATATATATATATATATATATATATATATATATATATATATATATATATATATATATATATATATATATATATATATATATATATATATATATATATCTGTGTGTGTATGTGGTGTGTGTGTGTGTGTGTGTGTGTGTGTGTGTGTGTGTGTGTGTGTGCGCGTGTGTGAAAAAAGCTTTCAGAAATGTATTTCAGGTGCAAAGTAAATGAATTAAGAACTTCTAAAGGTTAGAAGGTTCAATCAATCAAGTTGTGATAAAAGGACTGCTAATGTTTTGGAATATTTAGGACCTATGAAGAATCACGGAAGCCACTTGAGACCTTTGCAACCCAAACTTATCTAAGGAACTTAAAACCCTAGTTGTGACCCTTTGCTTAGAAGGAGTTTTGACTGGTCAACCCTTGAGTATTTTGAGAACCTTTGAAATCATGTCTTGAGAAAAATGGGAGGGCAAATTTTGGGGTACATCACATACCTGTATCTCTAAATCTCATTGTTGATATATATATATATATATATATATATATATATATATATATATATATATATATATATATATATATATATATATATATATATATATATATATATATATATATATATATATATATATATATATATATATATATATATATATGTGTGTGTGTGTGTGTATATATGCAAAAAGATTTCAGAAATGTATTTCAGGTGCAAAGTAAATGAATTAAGAACTTCTAAAGGTTAGAAGGTTCAATAAATCAAGTTGTGATAAAAGGACTTCTAATGTTTTGGAAGGGTAGGTTGATCAAACTCTGATAAAAAGAAATTCTAGGGTATAGAATATTCTGAGAGATCGAGTGTTGATAATAAAATTCAAACATAGAAGGGTCTGATAGATCAAGCTGTGATAATGAACCTATCTGATAATTAGAAGGTTCTAATGAAGAATTAATGTCTAATAAAGAAAACTCTGATAAACCGCTTCCATCTGCTTTAAATCAGAATTCTAAGAAAAGATAACAATGCTCTTAAGCTCTGAAAGATCATAAGTTTATGATTAACGGGGAGATTGTTTATCTCAGGGGGAGTTTTCTAAACTCCTAATTTAATTTTTTTATGATTTAACCATGTAAAATTGTTCCATCAAAATACATGGTTTTATCATCATCAAAAATGGGGAGATTGTAAGAGCAAGATTTGGATTTGTGTTTAATCTCTGAGTTTTGATGATAACAAACATATATTTTATGAAGAACAATTTTAGTTCTAATGGTTTCATTGAGTGTGCAGATACATTGTTAGTATTATGGATAGTCTTAATCAATATATCACCAAAATCACATTACCACTCAGAAGAAGAACCATTGAGTTTTGTTTCTATTGTAACATCATTAGTTCTATGGAGTGTTGAATGTTCGACAAGAAAAGAATCTCAATGAGTTTCCAAGAAGAAAGAGTTTCTGATAAGTTATTGGTACAAGATCAAAAATCAAGAGGAGACAAGAAACAAGCTTCCAACGCAGAAGATCAGAAGTCAAGATTCATTCATTAGAAGAGTTGATGCTTGGATTCTAAAGACGAAGTCAAGATTCTGAACACATGTGAAGAAAGATTCTACTCCAAGATCAGAAGTCAATATTTTCTCATCAAAAGAGTTATTTCTCATGTATCTGAAGACAAAGTCAATATTCTGAACACTCGGAGAGTTCATGGAATATGCACCTTCATTCAACATCAGAAGTATTCCATCAGAAGAAAGGATGCATAGAAAGAAATATCTTGTAGATTCATTTCTAATCAACATTTCAAATTGCATCAGAAGACAAGATCAAAGGATGACATCTTCTCAAACCAATCTACTCAACAGAAGTAATATCCACAAAAAGGAAGTAAATCAGGCAAATGAAAAAACCCTTTTCAAGAAGAACTAGTGTAATACATGGAACAAATATGATATAGTTAGTGGAGAATATTACCATTTAGTTAGAAGAAGGTTAAAAGTATTGAATAATGAACATCTAGAGAATCAGCGTCTCTTTACCGGCGTTGAATTGGATTGTGTCGATCGTAACCGTATTTCCCTCGATTTGTTGAATCCTTTGGTTCGAAGTCGAGGAGAGTCTCACGCTTGAGGAGTGAACTTGGAAATAGTGAATCATAAGATATGAGATAATGAAGTGTCTATTCCGACGGACGACACAACTATTATGTACCAAACCAAAAATATGTGTTGTCACAAAAGCTACGTACGGCGGAGGAGAGCTTCTGATGTGATGGAGCAACGGGTGTACTTGCAAGGTTAGCACTTCAACGCTCAAGTCATTATGTGAATGATAAGATAGTATTCAAATTTTGTTTAAAATTTGTTACCTGTAATAACGTCATCCGCAAATATAGAGGAGTTGAATAACTAACATGTAAACTAACTAATATAGAATGTGGAGGACTGTTGGATGCATTGGAGGGATGGATCTCCTTCTTCCACATTAATGAAGGTTCTGTTGGGAATATTTTCAAAGTAAATCTCCAAAAATTGACACAAATAAACTAAAATAAACTCTCAATCAAAAATTTATTACTAACGTGCAATTTTTGGATGGAAAAATTGCAAACCCTTTCAAAAACTATTTTTTAACGGAAAAATAGAAAACCCTCTCAACCATAATTTTTGTACGAAAAAATTGTAAACCCTCTCTAGACACACAACTACCCAAATCCCCAATACACCCAAAATACTAGAATTGTTGTGGTAGATAAACTCAAACTAACTCTCTATATTTATAATAACTTTTTACTCCTTTTTTCTTCACATTACTCAATGTGGGACTTGGATGAGTACCCACTTTAACACAACAAATCCTCCCTTCATTCAAAGTCTCACATCTCTTCACTTCATAGTCACCTTCATGCTCACAAACTAAAAGATCGTCTTCATAACTAACCATATTTGCAGAAGGAAGACTTTTTAATTATTTTTTCTTCTTCCTTATGCTCCGCACATCCTCTATAAATTTCGGGCATCTAGATTGTATGTGACCAAATTTTTGAAAATAATGACACTTGACAGAACTCATATCTCTTGGTTGAAAACTTCTACCATATTGATCACCATAGTTCTTTCTTTGTCCTCCTTTGGTTACTAGTACCTGATTTTCTTTGTAAGATTGATCAATACATATCATTTGTTGACTCTCCTTCAATGATTTCACTACTTCATCTAACTATAGTGTGCTCTTCCCTGCTAACATTAATTTCACTAATGATTTGTAAGATTTGGATAGTGAAGCCAACAACAGTAGCGCTTGCTCTTCATCTTTGATATCTTCCCCTGCATTCATAATTCTAGATACCAACTCATTAAATTTACTAATATGTTCAAATACATTACCTTCATCTTCCATATTCAATATCTATAAATTCATTTTCATCATCAATCGATTGGTTAATATGGTTGATGTAAACATGCTTTCTAATAAATCTCACAATTTTTTGGAGAGGTTTCTTTCAACACTTTCACTTTAATTTGCGGAGCAAGTGTCAACCGAATTGTACTCACTGCCTTTTTTGTATTGAATTCCAATCTGATTCTTTCATCTCACTTGGTTTTGCCTTTTCCAAAGCACAATCAAGATCTTGTTGGACCAAATAGTCTTGTATCATGCATTTCCATAAGCAAAAATCCATCTCCCATCAAACAAAGGAATATCCACCTTCAATGTAGTCATAATATTGTTTAAGAAAATAAAACTCAAATAAAATAAGATGATGGAAAACCTGTGATTTCCTCCCTTGACCGGAACCTTTTCTCTGATGCCAGTTGTTGGGAATATTTCCAAAGCAAATCTCCAAAAATTGACACAAATAAAATAAAATAAACTGATTAGAAAAATAGCAAGTGTACTAATTTGACCTATGTAGTAATAATGGGTTTTACCCCAAGTATCGATCATGAGGACTGCATAGTAAATACTGAGTGCGATTATTAATTCAATTGAACAAAAACTATCATTTTGGTTTGGTTGGATAAATCCTTGCACATATGTAAAAGAACAGAAAGAAAAATATGATTTTTGACTTTTTATTTAAAATATGCTAAGGGGAATGTATGATTTTCCATGAAATAACCTTCACTCTTCGATATTTTCAACAAGTTCATCAGCCTCAATTACCGATTCTCTAGATTATCTTTCCCTGAGTCCTTAGTGAAAAACCTTTAAACTTCTACCCTAATTTCAATGTCCATTCAAATTAGTTTTGAGGTTAAGCATTCAATTAACAAGAACTATTCTGGTTATCATAGGATTGCCCTAGTCCTAGGTGAAATAATCTATAATATCGTTATTTAGAAAACCTTAACACGACTGTCCGGATCTAATGTGTTAATAACAGTGAAACCCTATGGTCCCATAGGATAAAACTATAAATTCTTCTAAACAATCAAATTGATGCATGAAACTATTATGTTGAATAAAACAAAGAGATCAGTATTCTTAACATTGCAAATCAGGGACACCCCTAGCATTGAGGGGTTTAGCCACATATAATATTCAAAAGTAAGATAAAACAGATATTAGATGTAGACATTACAAAAAGTTTGGAATCTTCGATCTTCAATTGTTGTCGCGCATGAAGAATTCCCCGTTCCCAAAGCTCCTCTGGATCTCCAGTCTTCTATCGTGAAATTATTCAAATGTTCAAAAAGTCCCTTTCTTCTTCTCACAAATAGGTTTTTATAATGGACAATCCATTTGTCTCGGTTGGAAATGCCTAAACCTCCCCTCCGGGTCCAAAATCATGAAAAATCATAAATACACTCGAAGTCAACGTCCCGGCTGACACGGGAAGTGTCACCTGACACGGGCACCCGTGTAGTGCTCTATCCATTGCTCCCAAAAATACTTTCGCCCAAGATTTCTGAGACGGGCCGTGTCAGTTGACACGAGCACCCGTGTCAACCTCTGTATTCCACGTCTTCCCACTGACACGGCCCGTGTCAGGCGACACGACCACCTGTGTCAGGGCTCCTGTAGAAATTCCTCCAAAACTTGGACTTATACACTTTTTCCGCCCCGATTTTTCCTTATTTATTCTCCTGAACCTGAAAACACTGAAATAGAAAAACAAAGCATAAAATACGGTAATAAGAAATAAAACACCTGTCAATTAGAAGAAACAATAACTTAAATAAATGCTAAATTCCTGTGTAAAAACCACTGATCAAACTCCCCCAAACTTAAATCGTTGCTTGACCTCAAGTGACCATTACAAGAACTCAAGATAATCATAGCCGCTTGTTACTCATACGTGAGACATCCGTTCAAATTGATGAAAAAATAGTTTGTCCGATGTTCACATGACGCGAAGAGTTTTCTTAAGAATCTTTAAATCTAGAGTTTCCTCTTCAGATACCTCTCTAACTACGCTTTGTACTTAAGTCTCTTTCTGATTTTCCTCCTTTTCATTCAGACAGTAAAATTAAGGCAATGAAGATTATGAACATCATCACACACACAAGACTGATCAAGAACGCTTTTGCTTATGCAGCAAACAAGAGCTTTTGATCCTTTTTAAATTCAGATGAAATTTTCAAAACTTTTCAGTTTTTATATTGTCCTTAGTGAACGAAGTTTGGGGATCAACCCCCTTTCGACTGAATAACCAGGTGAAGGCTACCCAACTTTAGCGAGCCAGTTGCCTTTTACCACCTTTTCATCATTTGTTGCCAGCTTTGTTTACTTCTCAACCAGTCATACTTGCATGTGAATCTATATTATGCCAGACTATAAAGATAAACTACTTTAGGAGTACTCTAAGGATTCAAGCACTATGGTACAAATCTACACGTTAGACTCGTATCCCTGTCACATTATTCCAAACTTCCTACCCTCGAACAACCATCCCTTTGTCTCTATATACTATTCCCGAACTCTATGAGAAACAAGTTCTTGAATAAAAACAATTTTTGGCCAATTTTTGGGGAAGGACTTCAACTCGTGGATTTACACAACACTCAACATAAAACCAAAAAAAAATATCAAACAGAAAAGTAGTAAAAAGAAAAAGCAATAAATCCCCCCCAAACTTGAACTAAACATTGGCCTCAATCTTTCAGACCAAGCTCGAGGCAGGTGACTCACAGAAGGAAACGTAACACCAGCTACTGCCTCCTAGATCTCACCAGTAAGGCTCCACTTTTATTACCTGCAAACAAAACTAAAACTAAGTTATTAAAAGCATGAGTTGCCTCCCGCGAAGCACTTTGTTTAACATTGCATGGCTCGACGGTTCATCTCCTTATGGGGGGTATTTCCTCTTCCACACCTTGTGGCTTGTCTCTTCTGCAACCCAAAACTCATCTAAATCAAACACATTGACCATTTTATACTTCCATTCCCTTCCAACTTATGTCTTCTCACCTTTCAATTTCCTTTTCTTTCTCTTCTTGACTTTTGGACTAAACTTAGAAGTTTTTGTTGATGCCACCTGAGAGCTTATACTGGAGAGTTTTTATGTGGTTGATTTTAAAATATTGTTGTCTCCTACTAATTTGATCATACCAACTGAAGCTTGATTCTTTTTACCTACACCCTGCTTTTTGATCTCTAACACCTTTAAAGTTATCTCCTCATCAAAAGATTTTAGTGTCATATTACCTGTCTCGATATCAAAATTGCATCGACTAGTCAGCATAAATGGTCGACCAAGAATGATAGGGGTCTCTTCATCTCCAGGTATATCCATGATCTCAAAATCAACTGGGAAAACAAAATTGTCAATTTCTACTAATACATCTTCAGCTATCCCATATGACTCCTTGACAGTGTGATCTACAAATTTTAATTTTGTCCCACTCTCGTATATCTTCTCAATACCAAGCTTTTTGAAAATCAATAATGGCATTAAACTCACACTAGAGCCAGAATCAACCAGAACCCTCTTAAAGTTTTGTCTGTTATGGTGCATGGTATTGCAACTGACCCCTGATCCTTCTTCTTGACATGCATTTTTTCTCGGGCACAATTGTACACAATTTCTCATCAACGGGTACCTGTCCCTCTTCTGCTGTTCTCTTTTTTGAAAGTACCTCCTTCATGAATTTCTGGTACAATGGCATTTTCTCGAGTTCTTCAAAGAACGGTGTTGTACCCCAAAATTTTCCCTCTCATTTCTCAAGAAATGTCTCATAATATCTCCATTGATTCAAGACTACACAAGGTTTGATCAGCTCAAGACACCTCCTCAATCACTGATGACTCAAATTAGGGTTTGAGTTTTAAAAAGGGAAAATGGAATTTCTATGCCCCAAATGACTTTCATGGATCATTTTGGATCCCCAAGATTCCTCATGACAAGTTTCAAGCTTTGGATCACATTTTTGCTCAGTCATTTGATCATATGACCTAAAATCATCTATATTGGATAAAAAGTCAAATGTGGTCAATTTGCAGTCAAAATTCAATATTTTGGATCCATATCAACATTATGAACTCATATATGTCAATTTATCAAGTTTGGATCACAATTCCTCAAGAAATTTGATCAGATCATCAAAAGGGCAAAATGGTCAAAATTAGGGTTTTAACTAAAGAGGTTCAATTTTTTTACTTTTGACCTAATACATGACTTGTTCGCTTGAGACATGGTATCAAGGATTCAAATACAGAATTTTAACCTAATGGCATGGCACAAAACATTTCTCAAGATCAATTGATTGATAATTGAATTTCAATCAACTGATGAAAAGTCAAATGTACACTGAAAAGTCAAACTTTGACTTTTTGACCAAAATCAAGTTTCAAAAATCATATTTCATCAGGACATATCAAAATATGAAACTTGTTCATCAAGAAATTGAAAAGTCAAAATTATCTTTGAAAATTCAAAATTCTAAGACTTAGAATTTTTTCTAAGTGTTAGAAAGTTCATATTTTTTCATAACTTTGTGCCAAATTTCCACCATGATGCAAGATGATTCAAGGAAAAATTCTAACATGAAAGTTGTAGATCTCAATGAGATCTAAAAAATTTTAGGGTAGAACTTTTTCTATAACTTCTTAGATTTCAAGTTATGAATTTATGAAGACATGTTCATGAAACTAAAAAGACTTAGTGAAAATTTGTCATAGTTAGGCAGGATTTTGACCTAACTTCATGGCAACTTTTTACCTAGTTCCAAATTGAGTTTTTAAAAATTTCAAACATGAAGGTTGTAGGGGATGTTAAAAGCTTTCCAAAATGTCCAAGAACTAATTGAGATCATACTTGAGCTAAGAGAATCGAAGGCCAGAAGTTAGGGTTTTAAACTTGATTTACAAGGCATATTTTGTAATGAACATGAACCAAATCCATAGCCATGCTGCGTAATCTTCACTTTGCAGGCCTCAAACTTGTTTGTCAATCCATAATTAATGGTTTATACAACTTTTTCTTCCCTTATTCACTTGGTTTAAGTTTGTCTAAAATGATTTTCCATTTATGGCACAAAGTTGCAATTTCCATTTTGATAAAGCATCACTTTTGCAATTGTCAACTTCTTGAGCCTCTCAATTATTTTCTCTGCACACAACTAGAGTCAAAACCAAAAGCAACATGTCTAAGGACTCTACCAACTCAGACCATGCTTGTATAACACTTTGAGACTCGTCTTCTCACTTTTCTTCAAAAGCAAGTTATAGAGCCAAAAAGCTATAACTCAGAAACCTTGAGTGCATTTTATCTCCAACCTTTTCCATACATATGCACAAGTCTATTGCAACATAACACATGATCTCGAGCACCCCAAAACACTCCCAAGCATTATGCGATACAAAATCTACCATAACTTGATAGTTTTGAGCTTCACATAGCCATCTCCAAATCCACTCGTGCGTATTGAGTTTTAACCATCCAAACACTTAATATACATCATATCAAAGTGATTCGGGCCCCTGTTTCCTGACTGTAACCCCTCCATCACCATCCACCATTTTCAAAACTGAAGCTTACAACTTGACTTGAGTTGAGAGTTTCAGCCATCCTCAAAGAAAAGTAGGAGTTGGAATACACTCTAGGAGGTCCAAGCAAGCTAAAAAGATCATCGGGCCATCTCAAATTATGCTCAAGCTCCATACACAAACCCAGATGCAAGAGGTAAGTTTTCAAACATCAATATCTTGATACAAGAATTTTTTGTGCATACATTTTGAAGAAATAATGTAGATATCATTGCCCCGAAGTTGTACATATCCATAGTTTTCATTTATATGGCCTGAGCTTAGAGAATTTTAAGTTTGAATCTCTGTAAAAAGTTAGGTCAGGATTTGGTACTTTTAGAAATACATGCTCATCTTTGATTGTTATTCTAAATTGTTTATATTTCTGGAGTCCTAGTAAAATTTCTAACAAGTTTGATGTTGGAAGTTTTGAGAATGGATGAGAAATGAATGAGTTACAGGGACCCTGGCTGGAGGTTGAAGATGAAGTCATTTCTAGGATTAGATTTGTATTATATATTTATGGTTTTGTTTAAGTTAACAGATGTATAGCCACCCCAGTGGTAAGGCAGCGCGCGTATCATGTCAATGGCGTGGGTTTAAGCCCCAGCGCTGCCACTTTTTGTTTTCTTTCTAACATTTTCTTCTATTTTGCAAACAAGCCAGCGCGCCTGGGCCTAAGGCCATTGGGCCTTGTTTTTTTTACTGAGACTCACCCCCCTGCCTGCTTGTCACAACACAACCCATTTATTCTTTTCGGATTTCCAAACAAAAATGCTAATGGGCCAGGTTTCAAATTGAAAACTATTTTTCCTAACATACACCCTAATTGCCATTTTCACCCACTGACTTTTATTCTTATATTTTATTTTATTTTATTTTTCTTTATTATTATTTTTATTATTATTATTGTTATTATTAATAAAAATCCAAAAAAAAATAGTTTATTTATTTACATATCTAATATATTTATATTCACTTATATTTTATTTCTTTAAAAAACAAAAAGACAAAAATATTTTCTTAAACAAACTTAATTCTTTTTTGTAATAAATTTATAATTAGATTTAGGTTTAGTTATTTTCTTTTTTAAAATTAACTTAGAATTTAGTTTTCGTTTAACTAATAAATTTCCATACTACTTTTGATTAAACTTAAACCCTTTTCTAAAAAACCCTAAAAAATGATTTCTAACTTAATTTTTTTTCTTAATTAGTTTAGATTTAATTTTATTTATCTTAATTAATTACTTCTTTTAGTTAATTAGGTCAAAACCAAACCCTTTCCTAAAAAAAACAAACAAAAATCCATTTCTTTTCCATTTATATCCTTGCACATTATATTTATTCATTTCTTGTACATTATTCAATATGGTTGTAATAGATAATTAGGTTTAACTTCTTGCAATCCCCATTTGTAAATTTGTATACCCCATATCCAAATGATGTAATAGTGTAATAAATTTACTTTCGGAAATTTATCGCTTTCATATAAATGTTAGTAATTAGGTTTTGTATGGAAAGATGAAAATCAATAAGTAGATAACCCTAATCAAAGATTAAATGCATGCAAATCAAACACACTATTCACACATGCACCCTTAGGGTAATTCCACTTGTTGCCTTATAAAAAAGGTCATGTTATGCACGTGGGATGTCTTAGCAAAAAACAATCAAAAATACAAGATCATATTCCCTCGATGACGCTACAAATGTTGCCTTTCAAATGATCTTAGTCCCTCAAAGAGAAATGCTAAGATATCTCACAACATTTCTATCATGACTATACGATGACCCACGCCCATCCCTTTATATCCAAAGATAAGGCTTCTTACCAATCAATGGTGAGATAGCAATATCAAAGGAAGGAAAAAATGAACAAAAGACTTTTGAGTAGGTAGAAACGTTCTTAGTTGCTTGCTCACTTTCAAAACAAATATCCTTGCTCACTTTCAAAACAAATATCCTTACTCACTTTCAAAACAAACACTTTCAAAACAAACACACAACAAACACTTTCAAAACATGAAATATTTTCAAAAGTCCAACACTTTGTATACGTTCTTACGAAACGAGAACTATTACAAAATTTGCCTAAATGAAGGCGCCTTTTCAAAAATACTTTCAAAAACCACCACAAAGCACATTTTCAAACAAAAAACAAGTGATCTAGCAAGAAACTAAGATCTCATAGATAACTATGAATGAAAAGGGTGCTAACACCTTCCTTTTTCATAATCTACCCCCCGAACTTAAGAAATAATCTTAAAGGTCTTTCCTGTTCTTTTCCACCTTTGCTTTTGGATAAAAGAAAAGTCGGTGGCGACTCTTGCTAACCGCAATAATTACGATCAAACACAAAACGTCCCAAGTCAGTTCTTCCACCGTATTAAAAACGCTATGTGAATCTCTAGCTTTTTGAATATTTTGACAAATTTCTAAAAATATTTTTCTTTTGTGTCCTTCTTTTCCACTCGAGATGGATACGGTAATTTGATCACTGGTTTAACACTCTTCTCTTCAGTTGGCTTCACAGGCGAGACCACTTCTTCCTGCTTTTTCTTGCTCTTTCTCACTTCCAGATCAACTTCTATGATACTATCATCAAACTTTACCTCACATTCGCTTTCTGACCCCTTCCGACTTCTTGTTGTAACAGCATTAACATTCTCATGAATTTTTGATGGTCTTGTGCTTGCTTAGATAATTGTTGTGAAATTTGTCCCATTTGAACTTCAAAACTTTTTATTGCAGCTGTGGTATTCTTGTGGTTGCTCATTGTTTCTTCTTGGAATTGAGAAGTGTGGGCGACTATCCTTTCAATAGCTACCTCCCACTATGCCTTTTGAGGAGCTTGTTGCTGCTGATCTTTCTAGGAAAAGTTCGGATGATTCTTCCACCCAGGATTGTAAGTGTTTGAATAAGGATTGTTCTACTTCAAAAATTTAATATCTTCAATTTGTTGTGGAGTTGTAACACATTGCACAATATTGTATGGTCCATTACAAATTTCACACACAGCAGTCTGCGTCTGTTGAACTTGGGCAACTTGTTGAGTACCTAAGTTTAATGCTTTCAAATTCTTATTCACCTCTGCAGCAACGGTTTCTTCAATTTTTAATTTTCTCGTCGGTTCCAACTTCAAATCAATGATTCCCTCTGGCTTGTTGACAACCCTGTCGTATAACTCCAAATGCTCATTTGCAGCAATTGCTTCAATTATCTTCTTCACACTAGTGGCTGTTGAAAAGTTTGATGAGCCACCGGCTGCTGTGTCAATCAACTACTTTGTCTTAATCCTCAGCTCATTCACAATCATTGGCATTTGTTCAGTCGGGTCTAAATAATGAGTAGGACAAGCCACTAGGAGTCTTTTGAATCTTTTGTAAGCGTCCCTTTTCGCCCTCTTTTTTTCTTGAAATTTAGGATTTCATACCTCTTTCGCATAAACAAAAATGCAGGAAAATATTCCTTCAAAAATGTAGTCTCCATTTCTCCCCAAGTTGTTATACTATCAGCCGGAAGAGAAAAGAACTATTCTTCAGCATCATCAGCCAGAGTGAAGGGGAACATTCTCAATTTCTTTTGTTCCTCAGTATGACCATCTATCTTCAAGGTGGTGCTCATGGTGAGAAATCTTTGTAAATCTTTATTAGCATCTTCATTCAACCTTCCCAAAAATGACCTTCTCTCAAGTTAAGTGATAGTACTGGGATGTAGCTGAAAATTTAGTACATTCACCGGGTGGTTTACAATAGTGAGTATACCAGCTGGTGCATTCCTTCAACCATAGTCACTCAGTAGTCTCTCAGGTGGATTTCCGCCCATGGTTTTAGTTTCTGAATCTGACTCTATCTCTTGGTGTTCTGAATCTGTGCCTTGGTGCTTTGAGCTATCTTCCTCGGAAGCCAGTTTGGCTGACCTAACTTGTCTTCTCCTTGCGTGAAAAATTCTTTCGATCTCTGCGTCAAAAAGAAGTTCAACTCAGCACTTGCCTCGCATAAAAGATTGGATATAATTAGTGAAAATATAAACAAAAATAATTGAAAATAAAATTTTAATTGCAGAGAAATAAAAATTTTAATTGAATAAATATGACTCCGTATTTTGGCAGTCCCCGACAATGGTGCCAAAAACTTGATCGAAAAAATAGCAAGTGTACTATTTTTATCAATGTAGTAATAATGGGTTTTACCCCAAGTATCGATCACAAGGACTGCATAGTAAATACTGAGTGTGATTATTAATTCAATTGAACAAAAACTATCATTTTGGTTTGGTTGGATAAATCCTTGCACATATGTAAAAGAACATAAAGCAAAATATGACTTTTGACTTTTTAATTAAAATATGCTAGGGGGAATGTATGATTTGCCATGAAATAACCTTCACTATTTTATCTTTTCAACAAATTCATCAACCTCAATTACCAATTCTCAAGATTATCTTTCTCTGAGTCCTTAGTGAAAAATCTTTAATCTTGTACTCTAATTTCAATGTCCATTCAAATTAGTTTTCAGTTTAAGCATTCAATTATCATGAACTATTCTGGTTATCATATGATTACCCTAGTCCTAGGTGAAATCATCTATAATATCATTATTTAGAAAACCTTAACACGACCGTCCGGCTCTAATGTGTTAATAACAGTGAAACCCTATGGTCTCATAAGATAAAACTATAAATTCTTCTAAACAATCAAATTGATGCATAAAACTGTTATGTTGAATAAAACAAAGAGATCAATATTCTTAACATTGCAAATTAGGGACACCCCCTAGAATTGGGGGTTTAACCGCACATAATATTCAAAAGTAAGATAACACAGATATTAGATGTAAACATTACAAAAAGTTTTGAATCTTCGATCTTCAATTGATGTCGCGCAGGAAGAATTCTTTGTTCCCAAAGCTCCTCTGAATCTCCAGTCTTCTATCGGGAAATTATTTAAATGTTTAAAAAGTCCTTTTCTTTTTCTCACAAATTGGTTTTTATAATGAACAATCCATTTGTCTCGGTTGGAAATGCCTAAAACATCCCTCCAAGTCCCAAATCATAAAAAATCATAAATACACTCGAAATCAGCGTCCTGGCCGACACGGGTCGTGTCACCTGACACGGGAACCCGTGTCGTGCTCTATCCATTGCTCCCAAAAATACTTTCACCCAGGCTTTCTGACACGGGCCGTGTCAGCTGACACGGACACCTGTGTCAGCCTCTGTGTTCCCCCTCTTCTCAGTCTTCCCCCTGACACTGCCCGTGTCAGGAGACACGGTCACCCGTGCAGGGCTCCTGTAGCAATTCCTCTTAAACTTGGACTTATGCACTTTTTCCGCTCCGATTTGTCCTGTTTTATTCTTCTGAACCTGAAAATACCGAAAATGAAAACTAAAGCATAAAATACGGTAATAAGAAATAAAACACCCGTCAATTAGAAAAAACGATAACTTAAATAAATGCTAAATTCCTCTGTAAAAACTACTGATCATAAACTCTCAATCAAAAATTTATTACTAACTTGCAATTTTTGGACAGAAAAATTGCAAACCCTCTCAACAACTATTTTGGAACAGAGAAATAGAAATCCTCTCAACCACAATTTTTATACGGAAAAATTGTAAACTCTCTCTAGACACACAACTACCCAAATCCCCAATACACCCAAAAGACTAGAATTGTTGTGGTAAATAAACTCAAACTAACTCTCTCTATATAGAATAACTTTTTACTCCTTTTTTTTCACATTACTCGATGTGAGACTTGGATGAGTACCTACTTTCTCCATCATTATTGAGAAACAAGTATGAGTTCTAAGTCTCACATTGGTTAGAATAGTGAAAGTTGGACACTTTATAAGTGAGAGGACTCATACACTTATCACCTTAAGATTTTGGGTGAATATGTGTTGTCTCTCTCATTTGTTTGAGTGAGTCTTTGATCTTTAGGTGAATGTTTGGTCCAATATGAATGCTTTCTCCATCATGATGATCCAACAATGATATCAGAGTCGGGTTAAAACATGATGGTGGTCAAGCAATGTGTCTCGTTGTAGCGCGTCTATCAACGGCGGTACAAGCATGTGGATGAAAGTGCTTCCGCTTGAGGGGGAGCATAATGGATGGACTCACACTTGAGGAAGAAATTATTGAGAAATAGTGAAGGTTGAACACTTTATAAGTGAGAGGACCCATACACCTATCACATTATGATTCTGGATGAATATGTGGTGCGTCTCTCATTTATTTGGGTGAGTCTTTGATCTTTAGGTGAGTATTTGACATCATATGAATGTTTTTCCTCATGATAACCCAACAAGTTCAATGACAAGAAGAATGTTCTAAAAAATTTAATATGCACTTGAGTTGTATCTAAGGTGTTACGCCTAGTGGTGGTTGACTTAGAAAAAAGGACAATGTCTAGATCGGATCAATCTAGAGAGCTCTTTCCTTACGGTAGTCGAATCTCTAAAGATGGAGCCGTATCATCGAAGTTATGATCAACCCAAAACAGATATTAACACTCAATTATTAGGAGACCATTTGTTTAGGAAAAAAATTAATACTTCACCATTCCCTTATTTTCCAAACCACGTCAATGAAAATCATCTCAAATACCTGCCAATGTTTTCCACTGAGGAGAATCGTAAGATTTTGCACCATAGGTGGAGGATTCTTAATCATGTTCCAATGACCAAGGCCTCCGTCAAAGACAACCACCCTTCCTATTGATTAGATTATGATCAAAATCTCCCACGCAAAAACACGTTGAATTTTATTAACCTCATTATAGATGGTCTTGGAGATCTTAGCATACTACATTTGGTAATAAGGAATCATGCTAAAGACTAATTTAGAGAGAGTGATCTTACATGGAAAGTTTAAATATTGTTGTTTCCAACCACTTAACTTACATTAAATTTTGTTAACAATAAGATTAAATGTCCTCTATGTTAATATTGAAATTTGAGAATAATAAATCTAATATAAGAGTTGACTATATGTTTATTTTAAACATTAAATTCAACTAATACTTTTCACATAATCGAAATTCAATAATAACAATTAATTGTTCTTATCAAAGAAATATTATATATTTGACTCCAAAAGCGAAATTAAATAAACTTTTTTTCTTTTCCTCACGGAGATATTCAACTAAAAAAACCTCAAATTTTAAAACAAATGAAATTGAATAAAAGTCCATGGTCATATTCTTGCCTGTTGTACACACAAACAAAATAATTTAGTTTGTATCTAGCAATGATTGTTTAAGATATGAACTAGACTTGGTCATTTATCTGATTAAGACAATAAACGATTATTCAACTTAATTACATTGTCGTTCAACTGTGACGAGAAAAATACATGATAAATGTCAAAATATATGTATGAAAAAACAGAACTTAATTATCCCACTAGTACCCTACGACGGCATCAACTGCTTATAATTTTAATTCGTGAAAGTTCCGTTGAAATGTCATGCACTACGTATATGTAACGTTAATTTGAACTTCATTATGAGGATTATATTTCATTTTTTATTTGCAACCACACATATGGTGCACTAAAAACAACAATTTTTCTTTTTGTTTTTATGAAGGAAAGGTGTTTTGTTAATTAATATCCATGATTGGTTGAACGTATTTTTGGATTATTTCTCTTTTTTCTTGGGCAAGCGGGATTGCATAAGAAATAAAACATATTAACATTATTCACGTACTTTAAAATTAATTCCCCAACATTTTTACTTTCTTAGATGTAAGAATTTTTTTTAATAAATAATATTTTTTTGTAAATATTATTAGTTTTTTTTTTAATAAACAAAGATATTATATTAAAGCGAGCACAAAAGATATTTAATTCAAATATAATTATAGAGATCAACATGACAAAAAAAGACAAAACAACCAAAACAACATATCATTAGCATAAAAAAATATCAAAAGACTCTAACAACCAATCAGATTTCGAACAGACAACATGGCCTTTGAATCTAGCACTAAATTAATCTCACACTAATTAGAAAATAAAGTTGTTAAAATGGATTAACTCATATGGACCGATTCGTCAGATTTGTAAGATTTGTAAAATTATAAGATTCGAGTCTTAAAATTAGAGTACATATTTTTAGAGATTTTTTATCCCAACTCTAAAAAATCCACTACTTATTAGGGTTAGTTGTATGAGTCATGAGTAGCCCCTTAAACACATATAACTATACATTTAAAAAAAAAATATTACTACTTATATTGTCTTACTCTAAAATAATATATTGATTTTTCGCACCTCACTAAATTTTATTTCTATTTTATTAAATATTTTTTTTAAATATTATACATTATCATAATCAACACTATTTTCATATATTATGTTTATTTTTCTTATGTTAAATATTCGAGTATTATTTTCGAGGCTGACCATTGCCATGTGCAGCAAGTGCTGCATCACTAGGCCCCTAAAATTTTGGGGTCCAGTTATTTTATTTTTAATTATAAAAATGATAGATTTTACACATGTTTTTCTAAAAATAGTTGTAAAATCATAATTCATTTTTAAATTTTATACTCGTTCTTTTAAAAATAGGTGTAAAATCATAAATTTTAAAGTGTATTTTTTTATAAATTTAAGTCTATTTTCAAAATTAGAACGGGGAATTTTTTTTTACAATAACCATGTATTAAAATAATATTTCGCAAATAAACGGGTTTCAGAAAAAATTACGCAAATAACCATGTTTCAGATGACTCCCCAAAGGAGGAGCCATCTGAATTGGCGCATGCACCCACACTTTTGCCCTAGGTGCCATCTCACTTGGCGCCTCCCTTGGCTTTTAGCCAAGTGAGATGGCGCATGCTCCTTAAAAGTGAGAGGAGGCGCCATCTCACTTGGCTCCTAGGGCAAAACTAGGGCAAAATGCTGTTTTATAAATAATTCGTCCGTTTCTCCGAAATTTCGCACACTTTCTCGCACTGTATTTTTATTTTGTACTCTGTTATTTGCGTCATGACGTCGCCTATGATTTTTAGAAGAGATGGTTACATTATCTTCTCCGCCACGAAACCTGCGATAAAAATGAAATTCTGGCACATTCACTCCATGGAGCGTTTGAAGCGGGAGTTGATGTGATGGCTAGATAGAGACATTGCGGAGGGGGAAAAATTCGAAGGATCCAGCGAAAACGAATAACAACCTCACATGCGACAGGAAGACCTAATGTATGGTTGGAGGAAGTCAAAGCAGACAGCGATGTAATGTTGATGATGCATGGGTCAGATGAAATTGTGTTAACAGTTGTAATTTCGTAGACGGAATATCGTTAATTATTCTTGTACGCGTTTTATTAATTGTAGCAAAATCTGTTAACGGAAAACCCAAATGTTTACAACACAATTAAGGAAAGATTGTATGTATTACAATTTTTATGTGGTCGAGGCAGACACCCGATTCGGACAATTTTTGCGACTGTGTCCGACCTAACGGCATAAACCACACTTTCTTTCCAACTTGTCAAGATCGTCCATTTCTGTTGTGATGCGCTTACTTTTGGGATGACCCTTCTTGTTCCTTCGCATTTGGTCATTGTGCCACACTATTTCGCCGTCGTATGCAGGCCAATAATCTGGTTTTGCTACCAAAGGAAAGTTGTTGTTGTAAACGTTGAGCAACGTTTCAGATTTGTAAATGTTTGACAGAAGTTGCAGCGCGTCTTGATGGGTATGAGCACAAGCGGCAATGACATGAGAGCAAGGCATACGAAATGCTTGAAACCTGCCACAATCGCACCATTGAGAAGGTAGCATGACCCTATATTCTTGTCTTGGCAGGCCTTCATTGTGGTCGATTGTCTCTTTCACAATGAAGTTGTGGCTGTGTCAGTCAAACCGTATAACCATATGAGTGTTGGCTTTAGCACTTTCAGCCTTAATGTATTTCATGCAGCTTTCACTCCATAGTTGTCCAGATTGCAACACTGCATTCCACATTTCACCTCTTTTGGCAAATAATGCAGCCATCCTAAAATACGTAGATTTTACCAAGGCAGTGATTGGGAGGTTTCGTATGCCTTTGAATACCCCATTCATTGATTCAATAAGATTCATTGTCATATTCCCCCATCTTTGGCCATTGTCGTGTGACCTAGTTCATTTTTCCACCGGAATATTGTCGATCCACCTACCGGCTTCCGGATTTGACAAACGGATCTCGTTGCGGTAATATTTGAATGTGGGTTGTGTCAATGCATATCCCGCATTCATAACCGCTTTCCTCAATGTTTTGTCCTTGATCTCCCTCGAGAAATTCTGGACGATATGCCTAACGCAATAGACATGCGCAGAAGGAGGGTCATGCCAACCGTTTGTAAGATTATTGTAGGCACTTTCAATGGAGGCATGTCTGTCCGAGATCAAACAGAGATCTGGTTGAGGAGCCACGTGTGTCCGCAGATTTTTCAGAAAAAATCTCCAAGTACCATCGGTCTCCCCCTCGACAAGGGCAAAGGCAATGGGGAAAATGTTGTTGTTGCCATCTTGTGCAACTGCCATCAGTAGCGCGCCTTTGTACTTCCCATACAACCAAGTCCCATCAATTTGTATAATTGGTTTGCATGATGCAAACCCTGTGATGCATGGTTGAAATGCCCAAAACACTCGACTGAATATTCCGTTGCCATTTAGTAGACTACCATCTTGGGCGTATGCTGGCACTGTTTCCAGAATGTAAACACTACCTGGAGAATACGTCTTGAGTGCATTCAGGTAGCGGGGAAGTTCTTGGTATGACTCCTCCCAGTTTCCGTACACCCTTTCAATCGCCTTAGTCTTTGCTAACCACGCCTTACGGTAAGACAGAGTGTAGTTAAAAACCATGGTGATGTGGGAGATGATTGTTTTCACCTTCAAAGATGGGTCGTTGCTGACCAGGGGTAGGATTTCTTGACAGATGAGATCGTAGTTGAGTTTTCGGTGGTCCTGTGATTGAGTGGAACTTACACAAGTGTGGGTAGTCATGGAACCTATGACCCAGCAGTCACCTCTTAATCTGTATGATGCGGTTAGCTTGAACATACAGTCAGGGTGGACACACTTGATCTTGTACCTTTCCGGGTTGACACGGTCCACCTTAAAATCAACCGAGTTGAGCATGTGGAATTTTTTAATGGCCCTGATGCATTCCTCTCTGTTACGAAACTTGTCCTTCTCTTTTAAATTTTCATCTGAATGCATATACGGATTGAAAAATAAGTCAGTAGAAGGTTCATCTCCGCCCATGTTGAAGTTTGTCATGTGCGGAGGTGGTGTGTAGATTTCGTTTGCAGGAATACTAGGGATGCCATCATCGTCGGAATCATCATTCACCATTTCATCAAACTCTATCTCGTCATCTTCTTCTTCATCATCAACTGTATCTACCTCAGCTTGTTCATTCTCCAAAGGATCAACCTCTTGTGTCACCTGAGGCTCTCGCAGCATAACGTACAACTCAATAGAGTCATACCCAAAATAGACATGGCTGGAAAACATATTCTGGAGATCCTCGTCATCTTAAACTTCAACCTTATAAAAAATTACTTGGTTGTTTCCAAAAAAAACTGGATTCTAATAAAATATCTGGGACACTGGGCCTCGTTCAAGTTTGGCCTCCAATCATTTTTTGAAGTACGAGAAATTGGTTTTCCCGTTTAAGAGAAATCGAATGTTGTCTGTGTCTCTAAACAAAAACCCAGCGGTGGGACAAATGTATGTCTCACTGTTGAAATGTGCTTTGACGACAAATTATGATGCAGAGGCCATTGCGTAGAATTGTTTGAAGGTTTGAAGGTTGAAATGTTTGAATTTTATGAGTGATTCGAAGGTTGGAATGTTTGAAGTTTATTGATTGTATGAAGGTTTGAATGTTGTAAGGTTTGAAGGTTGGAATGTTTGAACTTTATGAGTTATTCGAAAGTTTATATGTTTGATTGTTTGAAGGTTTGAAGGTTTGATTGTAAGAATGTTTGAAGGTTGGAAGATTTGACAGATTAAGTGAATCAATGTTATGATAAACGTAAAACTAAAAATTTCAATTAAGTAAGGATGCAACCCCCAAGGCTCCTAATAGTGTTACATGCAGGGCATCCCAAAGGCTGTCACGTAGCCTGAGTCTAGCCTGCAACAAAGGACACCTCTTATTCGCCAATTAGGGTGGCGACACCATTCATTTTTGTACTCTTTCGCCAAGTCCAATGGCGCCTCCCTTACTGTCCAATCGTGATACATGCATGCAGATATGTAACCCCCTAGGCTGCCACCTAGCCTGCGCCTACTCTGCACCTATACTGTATGTTGTAAGTCTCCTCTCATCACCTCCAATGGGGTTACATGCATTCAGGCAAGGCATCCCGAAGGCTGTCACGTAGCCTGAGCCTAGCATGCAACAAAGGACACCTCTTATTTGCCAATTGGGGTGGCGACACCATTCATTTTTGTACTCTTTCGCCAAGTCCAATGGCGCCTCCCTTACTGTCCAATCGTGATACATGCATGCAGATATGTAACCCCCTAGGATGCCACCTAGCATGCGCCTACTCTGCACCTATACTATATGTTGTAAGTCTCCTCCCATCACCTACAATGGGGTTACATGCATTCAGGAAAGGCATCCCAAAGGCTGTCACGTAGCCTGAGCCTAGCTTGCAACAAAGGACACCTCTTATTCGCCAATTGGGGTGGCGACACCATTCATTTTTGTACTCTTTCGCCAAGTCCAATGGCGCCTCCCTTACTGTCCAATCGTGATACATCCTTAGGCTGCCACCTAGCCTGCAAGAGTGACACCTTTCATTTTTTGTACATGCATGCATATATGTAACCCCCTAGGCTGCCACCTAGCCTGCAAGAGTGACACTTCGCATGCATGCAAGCACCAGCAACCACTATATGAAATTTTTTTGCCTATAAATACATACCATATCATACATCTCTCACACCCACACAAGTCTCACTCTCTGCTACGAAATCTTTCATAATCTCTTACACTTTCTAAGTCTTTCATACTCTCTATCTCTTCCTAAGTCTTTCATAATCTCAAGCATTTTAAACAATGGCTCTTCTAACAATAGGCGATTCTCACAGAGGCACAAGGAAAAATATTGCCGCATTTGTAAGTTTCTATTTTGGTTATACATTTTTCATACTTCAGATAATGCTTTGTTCGTCTTACTTAATCTTACACCTTTTACATTATGAACTCAGGACACAAAAAGATTCAGAATCCGTTCTCACAACTACCTGGCTCCTGACCCATTTATCGTACCATATCTGGAATACGCAGGTTTTGGACATGTCATAAAGATCTCCAACTGCACCATTGACTCGAAGTTCATTATTGCAATGTTGGAAAGGTAGAGACCAGAGACCCATACATTTCACCTACCAATAGGTGAATGTACCATCACGCTAGAGGATGTGTACATGCTACTAGGTCTCCCTGTCGACGGTAAGGCCGTGAACGGGTCGGTTCAACAACCCAACTCTCAGTGTGAAGAACTGTTGGGCAGGGATATGGTTGAAGGTGGTGGTGCGAGAGGTCAGGGAATACTACTCACTGAGCTGAAAAGTCATTATGCAAGTTTGGAATTAAACGAAAATTCCTCCGAGCAAGACAGGGTAGTAAAAGCCAGAACTTATCTTATGATACTATTTGGTACCTTTTTATTTCCCGAAAGTACGGGAAATAATGTAAATTTTATGTATTTACATTTACTAAGAAATTTTGAAAAAACAAGAAAATATAGTTGGGGTTCTGCAGTTTTAGCCCACCTATATAGTTCCTTGTGCAAAAATGCAGTCAAGGAAAAATGTACATTTTATGGGTGCGCTTTTTTACTACAAGCCTGGGGTTGGTGGAGGATGGAGTCCTTAAACCCCGTCAACAACAACACTTTCGGTTTCCCGTACGCAACAAAGTAAGTCATCAAGTTATATCATTTATTACTATTCATCTCTTCACCAAATATATGTTAAGAATAAAATGTTTTTCATTTCCTTTAGGTACTGCGTGAGGGGTATGGATTATGGCAAGAATCCAAGATTCAATGTCGCACTATACCGCAATCTGTTGGATCACTTAGGCCCGGATGACGTACGTCGTAGCTTTTAACTTTTCTTCATTTAAATTATTTATACATTACTTTTGCGTTAACCTGATTTAAATTTTATCGCAGTTCGTCTGGAGACCATATTTGGGTTTGGGCCATGATCCAAACCCGGAGGATGCAGCAACTTGGACCGCGAAGACTGCAATCATTCGGTTCAACATTGTGGAGATGCACCACAGCGACCGTGTGAAGATGCAGTTCGGAATGCATCAAGAGATACCAAGTGATCCAACTTGTTTGTCCCCATGGCATCTTAAAAGGGTCGACGCCCAGTGGGGTCTTACCAACTGGAAAGACTTCGCTTCGGAATAGTGTAAGATGTGGCAGAGGCGTCACCTTTATGTCTTGCAATTCCCTGTTTTCCTTAATCAAGGTAATATGCGACACACAGATCAATATTTTTCTTGGTACAGGTCGGTTAGTAACCCTGAAATGCACGTGTCTCATCCAAGGTACTTGGTTGACCCATGCACACAATGGGCACAACCCTCGTTTCCCCAACAACAAACCCAAAACCCATCAACCTCCCACCAACCCCAAGAAGAAACAGACCCACAAACACCCAACCATAGTCCCCACCACAACACAATTACACTCAAATGCCACACAACCAACCACAATCACCACCACACTACCAATACCCTGATATGCCTCACACCCAACCACAATACCAATCACAATACCAATCACAATACCAGCACACCCGCATACCCCACACACAATTTCAGTCTTCCGTATATCCCAATATGGGCCCCTCAACATCCAGCCTTAGCCCTGATATGGGAATGTCGGAAGATTACGAACAAACCGACCTAGCCTACCATCAACCACAATATCACCAAACCACCCAACATCCTCAATACCAAACACCCCAAGATCCATTTCCTTTCTACCCACCGTACTCAGACGATCAATGCTACAGACCCACCATGGAACCCCACCCACCGCCAACACGACCAAACTTTGAGGGTATGGGTAACCGACTGTACCAAAATGGATCTTCTAGATATGGAGATCTGACTGATTTTATGGATCCGGACCACATTGACTTTGTTGGACCATCAACCCTGCCGCAGCAGGAAACGCGACGACACCCAGCACGAGAAAGACGAGGACGGGGATGCGGAACCGGGGGTCATTACCGGGTTCCGGGGGATCACTGATTTATCTGTTTTTTTTTCCTGTATTTTTTTATCTGTTTTTTTTTATCTGTTTTTTTTATCTGTTATTTTAATGTAATACAATTGGATGTAATTATTTTTTTTTTAATAAAAAGTCCATTTTGTTGATCTTGTATCCAACACGCAACGCACCGGACAAAAAAAAATCAAATTTTGCCCTAAAATAACACCTAGGCGTCATCTCACTTGGCTTAGGGCATGCCCTAAGCACATAGGCGCCAAGTGAGATGGCGCCTCCCCTTAAAAAATGGGTGCATGCGCCAATTCAGATGGCTCCTCCTTTGGGGAGTCATCTGAAACATGGTTATTTGCGTAATTTTTTCCGAAACGCGGTTATTTGCGAAATTTTTTTTTAATACATGGTTATTCAAAAAAAAAATTCTAGAACGGGTTCCGAACTAATTGGGCCGACCCTGATTATTTTACACAATTTAAACATGTATTATATTTCAAAACACATTATGATATTTATAAAAGATAATATAGTATTTAATAATATATCATGTTTAAAATAATATAATTTTTAATTTTATTTAAAATAAATATTATGAGGGTTTTAAACACATCTAATAAAAAACATTCTTGTCATTATCAACTTTAAAATAAATAACTTGTAAAACCAATAAATTGTCATAACTTCATAATTTTTTAAAATTAATTATTTAATTGATTATATATATATATATATATATATATATATATATATATATATATATATATATATATATATATATATATATATATATATATATATATATATATATATATATATATATATATATATATATATATATATAAATTAAAATATTTTTGATTGAAGAGTTTTATGTTAAAATGATACTTACAAGATGGAGTAATAAACACTTTTTCACTTAATTTCAATCTAATTCATTTCTTTTTATGTTGTCTTGTGTTAAGTTATCCCGACACTTTATATCGTTATCATAATTGTAAATATTTAATAAATGAATTTGATTAATATTTTGAAGTTTCAAAAATCATTTTAAAATTTTGAAAATAGAGAACAAAGTTGATATAGTCCTACGATTTCATGTAGGAAATTACATACTTCCTGTTTATATATCAATGCCATCAAGACAATTTTCAATCATATTTTCCACCAACAAGTTAGGAACAAAGCCAAGAAAAGCACTCCAAATGATATATAATTTAACACTAATAAACATATCAAAAGGTAAATAATGGACGTTACCTAAATAATTTTATCTTCATATGACTATGACTCCATGTCATCCATCCAAATCCAAATCCAAATTCAACAAGATCACAACAACCCAAATCATAAAGCTGGCACCCAAAAATATCACATGTGTGAACCTTCGAAATAAAGTAACCTATATAATATATTTCCTTGAGATTAGCCTATCAAATACTAATATATTTATCACATTCGCATACATACACACACGTCAACCAACACAATTTTATTCAAACTTCAAAACCAACTCTAGCGTCTCAAAACTCCTACTTAATTAAATTGCAAGTTTACACACCTTTCTTGTTTTTTCAGGATATCCTACAAGTTCATATCTATCTATCTATATATATTTGTAAACTTGTTCATTGTTCAACTATCCTTATCCTTAGCTACTACATAGCCACCAATTCTATAAATATATCTCATATATTGAAACCATACTCATATAACCAATTTTTGGACATGGCTTCTATTGGTGATCCAGAGTACAAAGCATCTTCAACTCCGGTTCCGGCTTCGGGTTCCGGTGGTGCTGATTACTTCAAGTTTGATGTGATTCTAAGGTTTCTGTTGTTTGCAGCATCATTGGCAGCAGTTTTGGTGATGGTTACTGGTAATCAAACTGAATATCTCCCTTTGCCAATCCCTGCCAAGTTCAGATACTCACCAGCTTTTGTGTAAGTTGCATGACTAGAGTTATTCTACCCCATATTTGATTTGTCTGACTTTGCTTCTCTATGTATATTTTCTTATGAACAAGCAAATAAAGCTATCAAACACAGACACCAGAAATACGATATTGATTATTGACACAGATATATCGACATTAATAATAGTTTAAATAAATAAATTAATTAAATATATAATCATAAATGTCAGTGCTGGCTATAGCCTCACCATGCCTTCACATAGATCCGTCTGTGTGTCAGTGCTACATATGCAAGTTTCAAACCGCATCTAAATCTTCAGCTATAAATTAATCTTATCTTGTTAAACTTGCTAGCATTTCAAACTTGACTTAGTTGTGAATTAAACAACTATTCTTTTGAAGGCTATAAGGAAGAAAATTCATCAATGATGACTTTGTTTAAAGACCACTTTATGTATTTGAATTCCCGCCATACTAATAACACCTTATTCTCATTGATATTAATTGTTTTTATCAATTTGTAACTAATTTAACATTATTATATATTTGTGATTCCACACAGATATTTTGTGGCTGCATTTTCTGTTTCTGGACTTTACAGTATCATTACAACTCTTGTATCACTCTCTGCAATCCGAAAGCCGAACCTCAAAACCAAACTTCTCCTTCAATTAATCTTCTGGGACGCGGTAATTAATCAATCAGTTAATCTAGTGTCGGTGTCTGTGTCTGTGTCTGAACTTCATAGATTTCTAATAATTTTGTTGCAGGTGATGTTGGGGATATTGGCGTCAGCAACAGGCACGGCCGGAAGTATGGCATATTTGGGTTTGAAGGGAAACAAACACACTAATTGGAATAAAATTTGCAACATATATGACAAATTCTGTAGGCATGTTGGTGTATCTGTTGCAGTGGGATTGTTTGGTAGCATTGTCGTACTTTTGCTCATTTGGGTTTCAGCTTACAGCATTCATAGCAGAGTCCCCAAGTAGATTTAAAGAATGATGTGGATTATTTGTAGATCTTCGGCTTTAACTTGTTTATGAAGTAACTAGTTAGTGTGTTCTTTAATTTATTTATGTGTAATGATTTGTATGTTTGTGAATCATGTTTGCTTTGTGTTGAATTGATCATTGTTTTTGTAAATTTGTGTTTTCTACCAAGGAACGCTGTTGTATTTTTACATTTATTGTTTAATGTCAAATTATTTTTGGTTATTTAGCTCCAACGAAAATTAAATGGAATAAGAAATTAGCTAAGAAAATGTTTATATGATCAATGATTTGGATTTTGTAGTTGTCTAGACCAACCAATTATGCTATGAAGAAATGTGTAGGAATCACTCTTTCAAAATTGAAAAGTTTAATCACACAAATTTGATGTGTGGAAACAAAGAACAAAGACAATCAAAATAACTAGTGTTAAGCAAAAATAACCCTTCATGCAATAAAACAACAATTTTATTTAGTAGAAAAAAAAAATAAAAGACAAGAAACACTATATTTATTTATTCTATTCGATCAAACAATCTATTCTAGTGGAGAGAACATTTCTCTGATACAGTGTATTTTCAAGAGTTGTTAAAAAAATGTTACCAATGAGTTTCAAGAAAATTATAAAAATTCTCAATCTCTCTAACTCTCACACAAATCAAGGTGATTAGAAGTGTTTTTTAATACTCTTTAGATATCTCCAAAGATTTCCTAAATTCTAATAACACACCCTTCGAAAATTTCCCTTACCTCTTTAAGATTATCACTCAGATTTTCAAACCTTTCTCAATGTCTTCAGCTCTTAAAATTTTGATGGTTGTGAAGACAACATTGATAAAGATACATATTTATATCTATTTGATCGTACCTGATCAGAATGGATCGTTGATGATCCACAAACTAGAACTGAACGGCGGTTGAAGATCAAATGGGAGGGTACCTGCAAGACGCTCTGATGCCAAAGTAAGTATCTGAGCAACAATGCAAGTAGAGAGTATAAGTGTGTAGAAAATAGTGTACCTGACCCTCTATTGAAAGAGAGCAACGCTGGGCCAAGGTCTCCATGTTAGGCCGAGTGGGCAGACCCAAAATGGAGACTGCCAAGACCTACGTGTGTAGTGGAGACCAGCACGTGGTCTCCATATTGGGTGAACTGTCCCGAAATACTAGAAAGGTGTGGACGCGGTCCTTTTGGGGTCAATAGGACTTCGGGGTATTCAGATGGACGTTGGTTGTGTGTCTTACGAGGAGGATGCGTCTCGACGGGCACCAGGGGCAAGTGTCCTCGACATGGTGGACAAGTCCTCAATGTGAGCGCTAAAGTGATACACGACCCACGATCATGATCGCGTAGGGCACGTAGTGAACCTTCCATGTGGTCGAGCGGGTAAGGATCCTGCCCGACGGAGGGTCAAAGGGAGGCCCATCATAGCTGGATTGAGCCTTGTATGACTTTAAGGCTAAGCGTGAGCCCAGTCCAGAACATGAGCCCCCAAAGTCGTTGCTTCTAAGTGAAGGAGTTATAACTTTAAGGTTGGCTCACGCACTTGATGGAGCGCGGCTCGTTGGGGGTCAACTTTGCGAGGAAAACATGGTCGTCTAGAGTGTGTACGACTTCATATGGGCGCTTCTTTGGATGGGAGTTGGAGTGTGCTCACGGGGAGCGTTCTTACATTCCTCGACCGACATGGAGCCGAATGGGAGTTTGCTTCGTAGGACACGTGGCGTTACATTTGTGAAGAAATGATGGCCTTGGAAGTAGGGGTTATGATGAGCTAGGCGCATGGGCGGCGAAGAGATGAAACGCTGACACACCACTCAATGTGTCGTTTTGTCTTTCGTGCAGGTTTATAAATAGGACTCAAGGGCTCATTTGCAGCGTTTTACGCTTTTCCTCCACCTCTTTTCTCTCTGCTTCTGATTTCCTCTCAGTCGCAAGCACCACCGTGTCCACCGTCGCTAACTATGTTCTGGCTTTGATCATGTAAGTGCTTTTATCCGCGGTTACTGTTAATTTCAGATGAAATTTCATGTCTTATGAAGATTTTTCCCGTGAGTCTCATGTGATTCATGGGGAAATTCACGTCCTTGGGGTTTTTCCTTGGGGTATTCATGCTTCTCCTCTTGAGATTCATGAAATTTTGTGAACTCTGTGTTCTAAGATTCTTTTGTTTACACCAATTCTCATAGTTGTCTACTTTCAGAATTGGTAGAGTTGCTTGATAATTTGCATTCTCATAATTTGTCATCGTGAATTCTTCAATCGTTCTTGATTGATACTTCTCTTGAATCGAAACCGAACTCTGATACCAGATATTGGAAACTCACCAAATATCTATGACGAATTTCTATACAATGACAATGAATTATGAGAAAAAAAAAGAAAAGAAATAAGACAATTATTTTCTACAGAATTTCTCTCTATCCACAAACTATGAAAAACTTTGTTATTCACTTTGCAACTGCAAAATACTGTGAATGACTTAATTACAAAATAAGAGTTACTCCATTTATTTGTAGATTTAGCTTACACACTAATCCTAAAACTATAAAAGCTGAAAGTATCTATTTTAGTACTCAATTAAATCTATTATGTTTTAGATCTAAATCAAATCTAATCTCTTTTGACACAATCGAATTACAATTTAACAATGTGAAGAAGATAATAAACATTATTATTTATTACTGCCCTGTTTTTATTGACATACAACACAGGTATCATTACTGCAGAATTTTATAAACTATAAATATACACATACTAGTAGATATTGACAAATACTATGCTGATAAACATTGACATTTATAGTTGATGCTGATAGATATTAACAATAGTTGAGTTCCCCTGCAGCAATTCCAGTCACTGGTTATCCTGATAGGACCAAGGTATTGATTTATGATCAACAGCTGAGATCTGAACGCGTAAAACCTCAAGAACAGTGCCTCGACGAAGCACTCCCAAAACAGTCTCATCTTCTTCTGCTGCCAAATCTTCCAAAGAAATCCAACGAAAAAGTAACTCATCCCTACCGCGGAATCCATGGATCCACCTACCAAGTTTCCACCACTTTACGCATACATGCCGATTTGAGATCTCACAAGTCCGTAGTACTTGTACAAGATTATCACCCTGCAAACAGAAACACTTGCATGTGAAATTCATATCACTCTGATCTAAAATTAAATAAAGGAGTGTGAAAAGGGATGAAATACCGAAATCCCGAGGTTTGCTATGCAATAATGCACACCAAGCAAGTTAACCAACACATTTATTTCGGGTTTAAACAGGAACCTTTGGATGTCTTCAAAACCAAACTTTGCACTATTAACAATTTCAAAGGCTTGCAGATAGTCGTCAACCTCAAGTGATTCATTGCGCGAACAGGCTTTCATAAACCTCTCCACAGACCCTGTTCTAAGTCCCACATCGACGTGCCTCTCGAAATACAACCTTCTCCATGTCTGCAATTCAAACTCAAAATAATTGCTTATGATATAAGCACTTAATTAAACTTTCTATCCAAAGAGGAATAAATATTGGGTACCTTGAGATTGGTGGGAGAGAGAGGTGAGATATGGAGTAAGGGCCATCTGATAGTGAGAAGATGATGCCAAATAGAATCAGAGAAGCAGAGTTGTCTCCAGAACTTTGAACAGCAACTCAAAGCACACAAATCCCGCACCTAGTAAAAGTATCAAGAAAAATCAAAGTTGTAGCATGATGATATTGGTAAAGTGAAAATATAGGAAATAGGAACCTGAAGAAGTGAAGCAATTTTGAAGTTGATATCTTCAGGAAGAGAGTTGAAGAATGGAATAGCATCCACCATATCTTTGCACGATGATGATGGAGTTGTAACTTGCAAATGAAGGGAAAAGGATCACTGTTGCTTGAATTTGTAGTATAAAGAATTCTTTAATTCGTATCAAATGAGAAGAAACGTGAGTAAGAAGAAACGTGGGGATCATCTATCATATCTCTTTTCTTTGATTACCTCATTTGGAGTGTTGTGTTGGTGTTTAGCTATATTCTATTGATAGTTATTTGATTGGTAGTTTGTTTGTCTACGTGAACAAATAACAAACCAACAAAAACATCTAGTCAACTATAAAATATTGATATTGTTAAGAAATTTGGTTAAGCATAACTCAATCCTACGAAACCGGTTTGTAGGACGAGGATTATCCTCACTTATAAGTATATGTTCATATTATAGATTATTCGATATGAAACTCTTAACACACCTCCTCACATCCAAGATTAGAAAACTGAAACGTGAAAATAAATGGTGGATGACCCGATAGCAGAAACTATAATAGGTGGCCCACCGGATCTTAGACCATGCTCTGATATCATGTTAAATATGTTTGGATCTCAAACCCGGCTCTGATACCATGTTAAGAAATGTGGTTGGGTCTAACTCAACCCTATAAAATCGACTTAAAGTGAGGTTTATCCCCACTTATAACTTGTCTAACTTTCCGACGTGAAACTCATACTGAATATTTGATTTGTCAATTATTAGACCATTAGGAATCATATTCTATTAGTGATACAATTGTCATGATGTGAACATTAAGATTATTCTCTCTTACTTAAATGAATGATGACTTCACACAATAAATTATTAATCTAGGCACAGGTGATCAATTTGAATTGGATGCAGATGATCATGTTTGTTTAGATATAGATGATCTTATAAGACTTGAGGTCTAGATGATCAACTGATCGTATCTGATTAGAAGGAATCGTCACTGGCCCACGAGCTTGAGTTGAGCGGCAGTTGTTGAGTGAAGTGGGAGGGGGGAGTGTACCTGCAAGGTACTCTGACGCCAAAGTAAGAACGAGAGAAATAAGAGCGCAAGTACTATAGTAAGAGTCAGTGAATGAATACCTGACCCTCTCAATGGAGAAGGTATTTATAGCCTCCAACGCTAGGCCAAGGTCCCCATGTTGGGCTGGTTAAGCAGGCCCAAAATGGAGACTATCAAGACCTATGTGTATAGTGGAGACCAGCACGTGATCTCCATTCTGAATGAACTGTTTCGAACTATCAGGGAGACGCGGATGCGGTCTTTTCAAGGTCAAGAGGACTCTGTGATATTTGGGGATGTTGGGTGCCTGCCCTACAGGGAGGGTGCTCGCGAGGACCTTCTGGATGTCGTTGATCCTTCTCGATAGTCATGTGGCGAGGATGTCCTCGGAAGACATATCCTCGACTCGAGGAGTGGAATCACTGTCTGACATGGTCAAGGGAAGATTCACTCCTATTGGTCTTCTCCTGCAGCATACTTGGGTTGGGCCTTGTATGATGTTTGGGCCAAGTACGGGCCCAGTCGAGAACAGGAGCCCCCAAGTCGTTGCTCCTAAGGGGAGGAGCTATGACTTAAGACCAACTCACTCGTGCGATGATTGAAGCTCACAGGGGTCCCCTATTTTGTTGAAGAGTGAAGCTCACTGGGGTTCCCTATTTCGTCGAAGAACATGGTCGTCCTTGCATGGTCGTTGTTTGGATGAAAGTTGGAGCATGTTCGTGGGGAGAGTCTCTATGATCCTCGACACGCGGGAAGATGAAAAGATCATAGACCTTTACTTTGCAGGCCACGTGGCATAGCCTTTAGGGTGAAATGATGGCCTAGGGAGTAGGGGATATCATGAGTTTGAACACGTGGGCGACGAAGAAATAAATAGTTGACACGCTATTTGACGCGACGCTTCGTCTACCGCCCAAGTCTTATAAATAGTGCTCAAGGGCTCATTTGTAATGTTTTCAAGTTCTTGTTTCTTCCTCTCTCCTCATTGCAATCGGTTTTCCTCTCAGCCATGAGCACCGACGCATCTTCTGCCGTAGAATCCACACCAACTTTAATCAAGTAAGTGTTTCTCTGCGATTACTCATGTCTATAGATGATTTTTGTACTTTATGGAAATTTTCTGAAGGGCCTCCCCGCGGAACTCATGGAATTTTTAGTAGAATTTCACTATCTGGGAGGTTTTACCTCGGGACATTCATACCTATCCTCGCGAGATTCATCAGCTTTGATGGTGTTATACCCCAATTTCCCCCCCTAAGATTCCTCTATCATTTCATACCATCACAATACAACAAGATCACACATTAGGGTTTTGGGTACTACTCCTACTCCATCCTATCTTTAGGTTTGTCTATGAGGGATCATCAAGCATCTTGAATTGTTCATCTTGTATATATATCCTTTTGACTAACATCAAAATATGTGTATATGTCTCTTTGAATATCATCTTATAGGTAATGGCACAATTGCATGTATCTTACCATCTCCTAGCATAGAGGACCAAGACTAGAGTTTGGAATTTAATCAGGAAATCTCTAAATTTTTGGGAAATACTTGATTCCATGTTTCTCTACATGTTCATGAGCATCTATGATTGAAAAATTGATCATCAATTTGGGTTTAAAATGGCTCAATTGACAAAAGGGGGGTAAATTGGTCATTTTGCCAAAAGTCAACCAAAGTCAACTGTTGAACAAGGGGACTTTTGGTCAACTATCAATTAAATGTTCCTATTTTCATGTTTCATGGTCAATGGTGACATAAAATCAAGAGGAAGTGTGAATTGGAGGTAACTTGTCAATGAAGTTATTTGGAATTTTGAATTTTTTCTAAGTGTTCATAATACTGAATTTTGATTGGTCAGAACTTTCTCAATTTTTATTGAAAATGTAAAAACTTTACATGCCTGAAAAGAAGATACAAAATTCTTCAACTTTGTATTATAGGCCTCAAGTCCAAAAGTGAAAGGAGAAAAAGTTATGGAGCTTGGAAGTTTTAAACACTTAGTGAAATTTCTCAAATATGCACAAAAATTTGATTCCTTCATGATTAATTTTGAATGTCCATTTGAGCTCAAATCAAAAAGTTGGAAACATGAAAGTTGGAGTATGAAGTGTGCTCTTCATTTTTGGTTCAAGGATCATTTCAAATGGTCAAGTGTGGAAAGAGATATATTGCTTAGGATTTGGGGCCTAGAGATGGCATTTTGCTCAGCCACGCGCGTGTTAAGCCAAGCATTTTATCAAGCAGTTTGTGGGCATGCCTTCACCATCTTTTTTCTCCTTGAAATTTTGATTTTTTTTTAAATTATCCAACATCAAAGATCAAGCCCAAAATGTGAGGAACAACTTTGTTTCATAAAGTTTCTCAAAATAACCGCTGCATTTTGAGATATAATCATGGGAAGAAGGTACCATGTAAGCTGATTTTTACCCAGCAAAAAGGCATGTCACGCGCGCGTGAAGCCAAGCATTCCAGCAAACACATGATGTGCATACACTCATAGCTATTTATCGCATTGATTCAAGCTTTTGTTTAAAAAAATTTGAACATTAAAGTTGGAGTATGAAGTGTTCTCTCAATTTTTTATTCAAACTTTGTTATGATTCATGCACTATGGAGAGAGATATAAGGAGATAAAGATAGGATCATGATTTTGGAAAGCCTGCACGAAAATGCATGGAATGGAACGATGCTTGTTTCAAGCAACATCAAGTTTCCAGCTCAGCATGCACATGCTTTATTCATTTACCCAAAAACACATGCATTGTATCATCATTTGAACATAAAACGCGCAACACACCTCACCACCTCACTCTCACTTTTCATTTTCCCATTTCTACTCTCTTATTCTTTCTCCCTCTATAAAAGCAAGGTTGGATTCAATTTAAAGGGTTGGATAGAAAAAAATCATACAAGCTATCTCTCTCTATCTCATGAAGCTTTTCTCTCCTTGCAAGTTCAGAATTGCTTCTCTCTCTTTGAATCTCAAGCAAGTTGCATCCATTTTTGTCAAAGCTTTCTCCATTTTCCTCAAAAGATTCCTTCGCATCTCTCTCCCTTGATTATCTTTGAATCTTCAAGTCAAGCATCTCTGATTTGCTTGCTCTTTATTTGAGCTAAAGCATCAACGGATCTGTTCACAAGGTAGATACTCCATAATTTCTCTCTCCTAATTGCAGCTTGTGCTTCTTCTTAATCTGCGAGTCTTTTAAAAAATCCAAAAGCATATTCATTTTCGTTGCATTTTTGTGATGAATTTAGATTTTTGAATCGTTTAATTTGGTGGAGAATTGAAGGAGAAATGTGAAGTTGAATTTTTTTTGATGAATTGTCCAAATCAAAACTGTGTTCATGCATCAATATTTGCACGCATTTTTCTCTATCATTAATGCATCATTTCATGATATTTTTGATACCATCGTGTTCAACACATTTTGATATTGAACTTTGATGTTTGCATTTTTTATTTTCAAGAAGAAACGCGTGAGTTATTGTTGACTCCTAAATTCGACACCCACGTTCTATTATCATATAGATCATTAATTATGAGTTAGAAGAGTTTCCTACACAAGAAGGCTTCGATCAGCTGATCACATCGAAGGCTTATCAAAGAATGATAAGATACTTAGAGAAATTTCTCTAAGTTGGAATCATGTTGTTTTCAACGTCGAAGGAGCAACCTTTCGACCAAGGTCCCTGATGCCCAAGATCGAACGGTTTGAATTTTGAATTGTTGGAGGGAAAACGGTTCCCAGCAGTTACCAAGCGCAACATGGTGTGGAAGTAGGCGTCGAGGGTTGTGAACATGCCATGTGGTGTCACCACGAAGCGATGTAACTGCTAAAGTAGTTACTTAGGATTTTTAGTATAAATACTAAGTGTTCACGTAGTTATTAAGGTGTTCATCATTGTATACAAGTCACTCATTTAGATTCAAGTACCCAGCGTGAGAGAAAGAATCATTGAGAATGTATGTGTGAAACACCATTTACCTTAATCGAAATCTTTTACATTCAAGCAATTTATCACTTTCACTTATTTATATCAGTCGAAGTCATTTATTTAACAAGCCTTTGATGCTTTTATTTACTTTATCAAGCTTTTCTCCATGCAATTTACTTAAAGTGTCTCTACCTTACTTGCGTTAATCACCATTAGGATTAGTCGAAACTCTCTATTTTAAAGCATTTAAACAATAAAAATCAGCCATGTCTTAGGATCAATCTGATCGATCCTGCGAGTCACCAAATAAGTTACCTTTTGGAAGATCAGCGGTTGTTTACCATTTTTCACGGTAAACAAATTGGCACACCTGGTGGGACCTTGTGTTGATTTTACGAGTTTAATAGTTTTTTATAAAATATACTCCTTTTTCGAGAGTATTGCATGTTATTGAGAAGTGGTAGAATATACACCAACGAAACCAATACTAGGAGAATAAGTAGAGAAATGGCGACACATTAGACATCATGATAAATGTAGTTTCAGTCTTGCCAAGAGAATTCGACCGCCAAATGGAAGTCGAAGCAAACGACTGGGAAGTCGAACAAGAGATGGCCAAGCATAGGCCAGTATGCTACTTTGTCATGGGTAATGGCTGCACTGAAGAGCAAAATGGTTTCTTCGAACCACCAACTGAGGCTATGAAAAGTCACCTCAAGCCTTTATTCATAAGGGCAAAGCTCGAAGAGGCCACTGTAAACAAAATTTTGGTGGACTGTGGGGCGACTATCAACATAATTCCCCACTTCATGCTAAGAAAAGTAGGCAAGAATGATGAAGACATTAAGCCTCATAATATGGTCCTATCGAACTACGAAGGCGGAATAGGGACCACCATAGGTGTGATTCAACTAGACCTCAAAGTGGGATCCATCCTTCGACCAACCATGTTCATGGTCATATCGGCTAAACCAAATTACAACCTACTGTTAGGCCGAGAATGGATACATGGTGTCGGAGCAGTACCATCGTCGATGCACCAAAGGGTGATATTATGGCGTCCCGATGGGATTGTCGAGAATATAGAAGCAGATCAGAGCTACTACTTAGGCAAAGTTAATCACCTAGGGGGAGCTGACTTCGACAAAAATTTGGCTCACATTGGGCCATGTCCAGCACCTGACTTCGACATGGCGCCAGCGCCAAATGCTTTTTGTTCCCTGTACCTGCATCCTGATCATGGGTTTCAATGGGATAAAGAAGACTTGTCTCACATTGATTTCAGTGGGCTAACTGACATCCAGCCAACTGGTTGGGGAAGCGAATTCAGTGATAATGACTGAGTCGCAAGCGTTACAGCGAATTTCGGCTTACGTAGCCGAAACAAGAATGATAGCGGCTCTCGAATCCGAAGTAAAATATATGGCCACCAAGGCCAATGACCAAGTACTACCTTCTGCAGGTCCTGGAAAAGATTTCGACCCAGAGCCACCAGATATAGGTCCTGGAAAAGATTTCGACCCAAAACCTCCCGATATCTCGACAAAAGGAATGCAGGAACAGAGGCTCGACGCCATCTACGATGATGAGCCTTTGGGTTTCGAAAAGGACCCCCTGGCGAACAACATCAAAATGTTAGCACAGGATCCTTTAGAAGAAATCGACTTGGGCGAAGGGTTAGATAAAAGACCCACTTACATCAGTGCCAAAATAGACCCAGAGCTCAGGGTCGAAGTGATCCAATTACTGAAGGAGTTCAAGGACTGCTTTGTATGGGATTACGACGAGATGCCTGGTCTCGACAGAAGATTGGGTAGAACTTCAGTTGCCAATCAAACCTGGGAAAAAGCCTGTCAAACAAACTCCAAGACGCTTCGCTCAAAAAATACTGTCGAAGATCAAAACGGAAGTCGAAAGACTGCTGAAGTGCAAATTCATACGAACTACGAGGTACGTCGAATGGATTGCAAACATTGTGCCAGTTATTAAGAAAAATGGTACATTGAGGGTGTGCATAGATTTCAGAGATCTGAATGCTGCAACACCCAAAGATGAATATCCTATGCCTGTGGCGGAAATGCTTGTCGACTCTGCCGCTTGCCACGAGTACCTGAGCATGCTCGACAGTTACTCAGGATACAATCAAATTTTCATTGCTGAAGAAGATGTGTCGAAAACAGCTTTTCGATGCCATGGGGCCTTAGGCACTTACGAATGCGTAGTAATGCCTTTTGGCCTAAAAAACATTGGGGCAACATATCAGCGAGCAATGAACTCTATCTTCCATGATTTTATTAACACTTTCATGCAAGTATATATTGACGATATTGTTGTAAAATCTGTTTCAAGGAAGAACCATATAGACCACCTTCGACAATCATTCGAAAGAATGAGAAAGCATGGTCTGAAGATGAACCCTTTCAAGTGTGCGTTGAAGTGGTGAAAAACACAAGAAGGGGGGGGGGGGGGGGGGTTGAATTGTAAAACTGAAATCTAAAGCAATGAACAAGATATTTTTATCCTGGTTCGTTTGATCTCAAACTACTCCAGTCCACCCGTCAAGGTGATTTCGCCTCTCTCCAACGAGGTCTTAATCCACTATATTCAACTGAATATTACAGACTGCTTTAACAACTGCTAAAGCCTTCTTGATTCAAACCACAACCCGGTTTGTCAAGGTAACACTTTCTTACAAAGAGATAAAACTATGTGTGTGGATGTTTTCTACAAAACTGTATCACAACTGTGATGTATACACAAATTGAAGCTTAGAAACTAGATTGCTAAACAGTAATAGAATATCAGAGTGTGTGGTTTAGCAAAACTGAGAGAACGAAGATTATGGTTTAGCTTTTGTGCGTGTAGAGATTTGGAGAGCATTAGCCATTTCAATCTTCAAAGCCTTGTTTATATAGCACTGAGATGATGAACGTTGGATGCAATATTCTTGATTCAATGCTAATAACAAGCTTTCTTTATTGAGCAGATCTTGTCTGGAATGAGGCCGTTGGAATTAATTTGCTTTCAATGCACAGTACCGTTGCTTACTTAATGCAAGTTCTGGCTTGGCTCATTCTGATTCTGCTTCGCTGCTGATGAACTATTGTGTTTCTTTATCAGAGTGTTGAGCGCAGTCTTGTTCATCAAGCTTCAGCATGTACGTGAGTTGATAATCTGATTTTAACATTCTGATATAGCAACTTCTGATGCTGGTGTCTGAAATCAAGTTCTGATGCTGAATAGATGTGATCTTGCTTATTTCAATCAGAGTATCTGCAAGTCAGAACATAATAATTTTAGGCAGCTGATAGTTCATACATGAAACTTATAGATACTATATCTTTTCACATTGTTATCATCAAAACTTAAATATAGGGTAGTAGATTCAAACTTTGTTCTAACAATCTCCCCCTTTTTGATGATGACAAAAACTAGATATTTTAAATGAAAATAACGTGAAAAGGTATCTGGAATATGTATCAGAATAAGAAGCAAAAGAATAAGGAGTACGGAGATACTCCCCCTGAGTTTATTACTTCCCTTTGATTATACGTGTTCTTCAGGATCAGATCTTTTTGCCTTTCTTTGAACATCAGAGTATCAGAGTCTTTGACTTATCAGAAGCTTTATGTCAGAGCAGAGCTTCAGAGCTTATCTTGTCAGAGCTTTGCTTTGGATCAGAATATTAGAGCGGATCAGAACTTCATAGTGATCAGAGCTTCTAGTCTTCAGAGTGTCCAGGAGCTTCCTTGTGCCTGTAGACTTTAAGCAAAACAGAAAAAAAAACATTTCAAGTAATAGAGTTAGAATGTTTGAGAATTTCTGTCTAGTCAGCCGTTATTGATTAAAATATCATTCTTGTTCTCCCCCTTTTTGTCAGCAATCAAAAAGTGTTGGTGATGTGCTAAAACAATTAAGATCAGAAAAACTAATCATATTAAGATAGTTCAGAATCAAAACAAGAAAATATTACAAAACATATTCAATCAGTGCATCAGAAACTCAAGGAAAACATGAAAAAGGTCATGCATGAAAAAAAAAGACTATGGTTGAGGAGGCAAGCGTGTGAACAGGTTCTCCAGCATGGCTTGGATCTTTTCAGCAGTCTCATTCTGCTTATGCACCATGCTGACAACAGTGTCAATCTTGTTGTCCTGCACATCCATTCTCTCTTTCATCTTCTGATCGCTTTCATCCATCCGCTGCTGCAGACGCATGTCATTCAGCCTTAATTCTTCCAGAGTCTGCCTGTCCAAGGCAGTTTGAGAAGCATCAGAAGGAGGAGGTTTCTCAGAACTTTCAGCAACATCTTCTGCCTAACTTTCTTCAGCCTGAATGGTCTTGTCTTCTTCTGATGGTTGCACCTTTGCAGCTTGCTGTTTCTCAGACCAAGGTTCACTGTCCAGATGGAGCACGTCCTCTTTCAGAAGCTGATTTCCAACTTCATTCAGAAGCATGCTGAAATTTTGTTGTGCCTGCTCATAGTTGATATCCTGCAACTTGAGGGCTTCAGCACGTACCCAAAGTCTGAATTGTGACCAGAGCTGATCAGAAGCAGCTGGGTCAATCATCCCAGGACAGACTTGCTTCAAAGAAGCAATCCATTGCAGCACACCTGTTTCAAAATTCAAAATACCAGAGCCAACATCTGGTTGCTTTGGTTTTGGGATGGCAATTTTGTGTTTTAGATCAGCGAGTCGGTCAAGACTGGTTAAGTCTATGAAAGTCCTGCTGGGGTTTTCAGAGGTTTTCTGAGCAGCTGTTTGTTTTGGAGAGGGAGTATCAGAGTCAGATATGACGATTGGACTGGGTGGTGTTTTGGGAGTATTTGGTGGTGTCGATTCTGATGAGGATGGTAACTGGGGCATGATAACAGTTGTTCCACATGGCAGCTGGATTTCCAGTGGTGAAGGTTGAGGTGAATGAGGTTCAGACTGGTGAGGGGAAGGAGTTTCAGAGTGGTGAAACTCTGTTTGTGGTGATGGTGGATTAATTTCTGGTTGGGGAGAGGGAGTTGGAATCTCTGATTGCTCAGGGATCAGAGGTTCTTCTGAGAGTGGTTGTTGTTGTTCTGGTTCTACAGCAGATTGCTGTTGTTCTGGTTGTGGAGGAGGAACATTTTGTGGTTCAGAGGCATGTTGATCAATATCAGACAGCACTTGGTCAAGTGCTGATGTTGTTGAGATGGTTGGTTGTTTGGGGTGTTTGGTTCTGGGTCTTCTGAGTTTTAATGCCTCAGAAGGGTCTTCTTCTTGAACAGTTTCATCTATGGTAGGGATGGAGATTGAGATTCTATGAGAGGTTTGAGGAGGGATAAATGCTGGAATAGTAGAAGAATTTAAAACAGGGGCAGCAGATGAAATACCTCTTTTCTTGGGAGTCTGCTGAGATGATCCTTCTGATGGCGCCTTCCTCTTCTTGGTCTTCTTCAGTGTCACTTCTGGTTGGGGTTGATGCAGATCTCTGATATTCAGCTTTGGATCTGTACCATCTGCCTTGCACGCATCCAAGTACCTGAGAATCACTTCTGGTTTGGATTCAATTTCAGAAAATAACGGAAAGTCACTCAGAGGCACTCTTCTGCTGGAGATATCAGCACTGGGAGTAACTCTGGGTTCCTTCTGAATATTCTCTATCAGCTTCATCTTTTTCAGGTTCTTTGCGTTCAGAGGTTTCCCAATTGTTGGTTCAATAATGCTTAGCTCTTGAGCTTCTATCAGATGCTCAATCAGCCTATTCTCTGTCAGAATATCTGATATCAACCTTCCAAAAGGTATCCAATCCCTCTTGGTTCTTTCTTCTTCCCTTGTTTCTTTCACACTGGTTCTGAGGTGGTTGAACAGGAAGTGAGCCAGATTGATCTTTATCTTCTGATCAATAAAGTAGATCAGAAACTGCTGATCCACATTTATGTAATCAGGAGAACTGGTTGGTTTCCTGTGGTTGAAGCACCCCAGAATAATCTTAGCCCACACTCTGCAGTGATCCTTCAGATCTTTAATCTTGCTGCTGGGCATCCCAAGAGTGAAAATCCTGTTAGCTACCACACCTATATCAGCACATCTTTCAGCCATGTCCACACAACGGACGCCACCACCACTTTGACCGATTAGCCTTGCAATGAGATCTTCAGTAATCACAATCTTCTTTCCCATAACAAAGGAGGTGACTAGATGTGTTGAAGCCTTGGCGTGAATCCAAAATTCCTTGACCAGCATTGGGAATGTTGGTCCAACCAACCTATCGAAATACCTTTCCCACTTTTGAGCCCTAACTTCTTCAGTTAGGTCAAAACCGTTCTCCTTCAAGCTTTCAAAGTCAATGATTAATTCAGAAAGCACTTCAAGATTCTTCACCGGTGTGAGGAGAGTTCTGAGAGGCACTTGATATTGCTCAGATGATGCTTTCTTCTGAGTACCTGCAGAAACGCTGCTGGAGGTTGCCATGTTCACACTAAAAGGGTTTTGAGAATAAACTGAAGAAAATAGGTTGCAAGAGATGAACACAGAAATATGCAGAAAATGCTTGAGTATTAGTGAGAAAGCGTAAAGAATAAGAATGAGAGATTAATGTGCTTAAATAGAGTTTTCAAAACTATTTTGAAAAGATAAACGTTTTCTAAGAGAGAGAAAAAATCATGATTGCCATTTAAAAGTATGATTACTTTTCATTAAATGCTTGCTGATTTTGGGGGATTTGAGAAAGATACTTAAAAACGGTTACCAGACATGTGTCTCAATGCACCCAATCAGCGCTTTGCCTTCTCAGAAGCGTGCACGCGTTCTGCTTCAGAGATATGCTGATGATTGGATGACACTTGTTTGATGTAGTGATCAGCACGTCTGTCTTTGAGCTTTAGACTCTCAGATCTTTAGACTTGCATCTGATACAATCTGCATGTTCTATCTTTCTGAAAGGAGATTGATCAGAAGTTCACAGTAAAATAATTACATTCTGAAGGTAAATATATGGAATTAAAACATTTTCACTCTGGGCACACTTTCATGCTGAGATGTTTCAGAATGAAATTAAACCTATCTTCTGAAAGGGGTTTAGTAAAGATATCAGCCCATTGATGGTCTGTATCTATAAATTTTAAGTTCAAAATACCTTTCTGAATATAGTCCCTAATGAAGTGATGTTTTATTTCTATATGCTTAGCTCTAGAATGTAAAATAGGATTCTTACTTAAGCAAATAGCAGAAGTATTATCACAAAGTATAGGAATGTTACTCTCAAAAATCTGGAAGTCTTCAAGCTGACTTTTCATCCAGAGCATTTGTGTGCTACATCCTGCTGCTGCTATGTACTCAGCTTCTGCTGTTGACAGAGCAATTGTTGATTGCCTTTTGCTGGACCAAGAGATCAGATTTTCTCCCAGAAACTGGCAGCTTCCAGAAGTACTTTTACGTTCCACTCTGTCTCCAGCAAAATCAGCATCACAGTAGCCTACTAAGCTGTAATCGCTAGATTTTCTATAAAACAAACCCAGATTAGTAGTACCTTTCAGATACTTGAAAATTTGCTTAACAGCTGTTAAGTGAGATTCTCTAGGATCTGATTGGAATCTAGCACAGATACAAACACTGAATAATATGTCAGGTCTTGAAGCAATCAGATAGAGGAGAGAACCAATCATACCTCTGTAGACTTTCTGTTCTACATTTTTGCTTACCTCTTCTCTTTCCAGAATGCACGTGGGATGCATTGGAATCTTTGATGGCTTACATTCTGAGAGGTCAAATTTCTTCAGAAGATCTCTGATGTATTTGCTCTGATGAATGTAAGTTCCTTCTGGAGTTTGATTGATCTGAATTCCTAGAAAGAATTTCAGTTCCCCCATGAGGCTCATCTCAAATTCTGCCTGCATACACTTAGCAAATTTTCTTCCAAGAGAAGGATTAGTAGAACCAAAAATAATATCATCAACATAAATTTGACAGACTAAGATGTCACTCTTAACTGATTTACAGAATAAAGTAGTGTCCACTTTCCCTCTGGTGAATTCATTTTCCAGCAGAAAGTTACTTAGCCTTTCATACCAAGCTCTGGGAGCTTGTTTCAGACCATACAGTGACTTCTTTAGTTTGAAAACATGTTCTGGATGTTTTGTATTTTCAAAACCTGGGGGTTGGTGTACATAAACTTCTTCTTCTATATAACCATTTAAGAATGCACTTTTGACATCCATCTGATACAGAGTGATGCCTCTATTAACAGCAAATGAAATTAAAAGTCTGATAGATTCTAACCTGGCGACTGGGGCAAAGGTTTCTGTATAGTCTATCCCCTCTTGCTGACTATAACCTTGTGCAACCAGTCGTGCCTTGTTTCTGATGACTTCACCTTGTTCATTTAGCTTGTTTCTGAACACCCATCTTGTTCCAATGACGTTGAATCCTTTTGGTCTGGGAACGAGATCCCATACGTCGTTTCTGGTGAATTGGTTCAGCTCTTCTTGCATTGCCAGAATCCAGTCATTATCCAGAAGTGCTTCATCAATTGAAGAAGGTTCAATCAGAGACACCAGTCCCATAAGTGTTTCTTCAGAGTTTCTGAAGCTTGCTCTTGTTCTGATTGGATCTTCCTTTCTTCCTAGGATAGTCTCTTCTGGGTGATCCAAGCTGCTTCTGGGTAATCTCTTCTGAGGTTGATCAGCAGCTGTTGTAGGATTTCTAGCAGTGCTCCTTTCAGACGTTAAAGGAATGTCTGTGTTGAGAGTTTCTGATGACTTGTCTTCAGAACCTGCAAATTCAATTTCTATACCTGCAAAAACTTCATTCTGCTTTGACTTTTCAGAGTCAAGCTTGTCATCAAAACAAACACTGATTGATTCTTCCACAATCTGTGTTTCTTTATTGTATACTCTGTACCCTCTTGAGCGTTCAGAGTATCCTAACATAATACACTTCTGTGCTTTAGAGTCAAACTTGTTCAAATAATTCTTTGTATTTAATATAAAGCAAGTACATCCAAATGGATGAAAATATGAAATGTTGGGCTTTCTGTTCTTCCACAATTCATATGGAGTCTTTTCCAGAATAGGTCTTATTGAGATTCTATTCTGAATGTAGCACGCTGTGTTTATTGCCTCTGCCCAAAAAGTCTTAGCAACGTTTGTCTCATTGATCATGGTTCTGGCCATTTCTTGCAATGTTCTGTTCTTTCGTTCTACAACTCCATTTTGTTGGGGAGTTCTAGGACAAGAGAAATCATGCAGAATGCCTCTGTCATTAAAGAATGACTCAAAATCTTTAGTTTCAAATTCTCCACCATGATCACTTCTGACTTTAACGATTCTAAGATCCTTTTCATTCTGAACTTGGTTACAGAAGGTAACAAACACAGAGTGTGACTCGTCCTTGTGTCTTAAGAACTTTACCCATGTCCATCTGCTATAGTCATCTACGATTACTAACCCATACTTCTTACCACTGACTGAAGCAGTTTTAACTGGTCCAAATAAGTCAATGTGCAGAAGTTCTAATGGCTTAGAGGTAGAAACAACATTTTTGGATTTAAAAGGAGGTTTTGCAAATTTGCCTTTCTGACATGCTTCACACAGAGCATCTGAATTGAACTTCAAATTAGGAAGTCCTCTGACCAGATTGAGTTTGTTAATTTGAGATATTCTTCTCATACTAACATGCCCCAATCTTCTGTGCCAGATCCACTGCTCGTTGTTAACAGACAGAAGACATTTTACATTCTGACTCTTTAGTTCAGAAAGTTTGATTTTGTAAATGTTGTTTTTCCTCTTACCATTAAACAGGATAGTCCCATCTTTCTGACTAACAGCTTTACATGATTTTTGATTAAAGATTATATCATAACCGTTATCACTTAATTGACTTATGGATAACAGATTATGCATCAATCCATCTACTAGCAGAACATTATTAATAGAGGGAAGATTTCCATTACCTACAGTTCCAGAGCCAATTATCTTTCCCCTCTGATTGCCTCCAAAGCCAACGTGGCCTCCAGGCTTAAGTTCCAGGCTTTGGAACATATGCCTTCTTCCCGTCATGTGTCGTGAGCAGCCAGAGTCCAGGTACCATGACTGGTGTTTCTGACTTGCTGCTAAAGATATCTGCAACATGTATTATTTTATCCTTAGGTACCCAGATTTTCTTGGGTCCTGATTTGTTAGTTTTACCAAAACTCTGGTTGAATTTTGGTTTCACAGAGTGCTTACTGCTAGTATATTTGATATCATGTGTGTGACCATACACAAAATGTGAATTCAGAGGAGTGTGTTTAATGGTTAAGTCCATGACATTCTTTGGTGTAGGAACCTTACCTTGGTATCCTATTCCTTTCCTGCCGTTTCTGCTAACTCCATAGATCATTGAAGCCATTCTGCTTCTATCTATGCTTTTAGCTAGGAACTTCTGGAAAATGTGATCATACTCCTTGATGATCTCATCAGCGTTGCTGGGAGTTTCAGAAATTGGTTCCTTCTGAGAGTTTTGTAAAGTGTTTTCTAATTTTGAAATCTTATTTCTCAGCTCAGAATTTTCCAATTTGAGACTCTCAGACTTATTAGAGTCAGATTCAAGATTCCTTTTCAAGTCTCTGAATTTAGCTCTAATTTGCTGATAACGTTCCAGAATCTCATTAAGGCTTTCAGCAAGTTCAGCCTTTGTAAAGTTAACAGCAAAGTTAGGAAATACCTCTTCAGTATCTGATTCTGAGTCTGATTCAGAAGCTTCACTATCTTCTGAGATGTTAGCCATGAGAGCTATGTTTGCCCTTTCATCATCTGATTCTGAGTCAGCTTCAGACGAGTCAGAGTCATCCCATGTAGCCATGAGACTTTTCTTCTTCTCTCTTCCAAACTTCTTTTTGGGCTTTTCCCTCTGAAGCTTTGGGCAGTCACTCTTGTAGCGCCCTTGCTCATTGCACTCATAGCAGATGATGTCTTTGGTGTTTGGCTTTTTGCTACTGGAGGAGCCTTCAGATCTTCTGTATCCAGAGGAAGAATCTGTCCTTCTGTATCTGGAAGAAGACTCGTTCTGATCAGATCTTCTGGGATTCCTGAACTTCCTTTGTCTTTGCTTCCACAGTTGATTTACTCTTCTGGAGAGAAGGGAAAGTTCGTCTTCTTCTGATGAGGATCCATCAGATGTTTCTTCAACTGCCTGCAAAACTTTAGACTCAAATTTTCTGTTAGATTTTAATGCTAAAGGCTTACCTTGCTTCTGAGGCTCATCAGCTTCTAGCTCTATCTCATGACTTCTGAGGGAGCTGATAAGTTCCTCCAGAGTGATTTTGTTGAGATCTTTAGCTAGCTTCAGAGCAGTAACCATAGGCCTCCACTGCTTGGGTAAACTTCTGACTATTTTCTTGACATGGTCAGCAGTAGAGTATCCTTTGTCCAGAACTTTGAGACCAGCTACCAGAATCTGGAATCTAGAGAACATAGTTTCAATGGATTCAGATTCTTCCATTTTGAACGCCTCATACTTCTGAATGAGCGCCAGAGCTTTTGTTTCTTTGACCTGAACGTTGCCCTCATGCGTCATTCTGAGAGAATCAAAAATATTTTTTGCTGTGTCTCTGTTGGAGATCTTTTCATACTCAGTATAGGAGATGGCACTGAGGAGGATGGTTCTGGCCTTGTGGTGATTCTTGAAGTCACGCTTTTGTTGATCATACATTGTTTTTCTATCAATCTTCTGACCACTTGCATTCACAGGGTGCGTGTATCCATCTGTCACCATATCCCACAGATCAGCATCATGTGCCAGAAAGAAGCTTTCAATTCTGTCTTTCCAGTAATCAAAGTTTTCTCCATCAAAGACTGGAGGTTTGCCACTGAATCTGTCTCTGTCCTCATTGTTGTCATTGCTGATGTGAGAATTGTTTCCTGCCATTGTGTTTTTCTGACGCTGGATCTTGTACTGACACGGTTAAGTGTTTTAGCTCAGAACCAGGCGCTCTGATTCCAATTAAAGTGGTGAAAAACACAAGAAGGGGGGGTTGAATTGTAAAACTGAAATTTAAAGCAATGAACAAGATATTTTTATCCTGGTTCTTTTGATCTCAAACTACTCCAGTCCACCCGTCAAGGTGATTTCGCCTCTCTCCAACGAGGTCTTAATCCACTATATTCAACTGAATATTACAGACTGCTTTAACAACTGCTAAAGCCTTCTTGATTCAAACCACAACCCGGTTTGTCAAGGTAACACTTTCTTACAAAGAGATAAAACTATGTGTGTGGATGTTTTCTACAAAACTGTATCACAACTGTGATGTATATACAAATTGAAGCTTAGAAACTAGATTGCTAAACAGTAATAGAATATCAGAGTGTGTGGTTTAGCAAAACTGAGAGAACGAAGATTATGGTTTAGCTTTTGTGCGTGTAGAGATTTGGAGAGCATTAGCCATTTCAATCTTCAAAGCCTTGTTTATATAGCACTGAGATGATGAACGTTGGATGCAATATTCTTGATTCAATGCTAATAACAAGCTTTCCTTATTGAGCAGATCTTGTCTGGAATGAGGCCGTTGGAATTAATTTGCTTTCAATGCACAGTACCGTTGCTTACTTAATGCAAGTTCTGGCTTGGCTCATTCTGATTCTGCTTCGCTGCTGATGAACTATTGTGTTTCTTTATCAGAGTGTTGAGCGCAGTCTTGTTCATCAGGCTTCAGCATGTACGTGAGTTGATAATCTGATTTTAACATTCTGATATAGCAACTTCTGATGCTGGTGTCTGAAATCAAGTTCTGATGCTGAATAGATGTGATCTTGCTTATTTCAATCAGAGTATCTGCAAGTCAGAACATAATAATTTTAGGCAGCAGATAGTTCATACATGAAACTTATAGATACTATATCTTTTCACATTGTTATCATCAAAACTTAAATATAGGGTAGTAGATTCAAACTTTGTTCTAACAATCTCCCCCTTTTTGATGATGACAAAAACTAGATATTTTAAATGAAAATAACGTGAAAAGGTATCTGGAATATGTATCAGAATAAGAAGCAAAAGAATAAGGAGTACGGAGATACTCCCCCTGAGTTTATTACTTCCCTTTGATTATACGTGTTCTTCAGGATCAGATATTTTTGCCTTTCTTTGAACATCAGAGTATCAGAGTCTTTGACTTATCAGAAGCTTTATGTCAGAGCAGAGCTTCAGAGCTTATCTTGTCAGAGCTTTGCTTTGGATCAGAATATTAGAGCGGATCAGAACTTCATAGTGATCAGAGCTTCTAGTCTTCAGAGTGTCCAGGAGCTTCCTTGTGCCTGTAGACTTTAAGCAAAACAGAAAAAAAACATTTCAAGTAATAGAGTTAGAATGTTTGAGAATTTCTGTCTAGTCAGCCGTTATTGATTAAAATATCATTCTTGTTCTCCCCCTTTTTGTCAGCAATCAAAAAGTGTTGGTGATGTGCTAAAACAATTAAGATCAGAAAAACTAATCATATTAAGATAGTTCAGAATCAAAACAAGAAAATATTACAAAACATATTCAATCAGTGCATCAGAAACTCAAGGAAAACATGAAAAAGGTCATGCATGAAAAAAAAGACTATGGTTGAGGAGGCAAGCGTGTGAACAGGTTCTCCAGCATGGCTTGGATCTTTTCAGCAGTCTCATTCTGCTTATGCACCATGCTGACAACAGTGTCAATCTTGTTGTCCTGCACATCCATTCTCTCTTTCATCTTCTGATCGCTTTCATCCATCCGCTGCTGCAGACGCATGTCATTCAGCCTTAATTCTTCCAGAGTCTGCCTGTCCAAGGCAGTTTGAGAAGCATCAGAAGGAGGAGGTTTCTCAGAACTTTCAGCAACATCTTCTGCCTGACTTTCTTCAGCCTGAATGGTCTTGTCTTCTTCTGATGGTTGCACCTTTGCAGCTTGCTGTTTCTCAGACCAAGGTTCACTGTCCAGATGGAGCACGTCCTCTTTCAGAAGCTGATTTCCAACTTCATTCAGAAGCATGCTGAAATTTTGTTGTGCCTGCTCATAGTTGATATCCTGCAACTTGAAGGCTTCAGCACGTACCCAAAGTCTGAATTGTGACCAGAGCTGATCAGAAGCAGCTGGGTCAATCATCCCAGGACAGACTTGCTTCAAAGAAGCAATCCATTGCAGCACACCTGTTTCAAAATTCAAAATACCAGAGCCAACATCTGGTTACTTTGGTTTTGGGATGGAAATTTTGTGTTTTAGATCAGCGAGACGGTCAAGACTGGTTAAGTCTATGAAAGTCCTGCTGGGGTTTTCAGAGGTTTTCTGAGCAGCTGTTTGTTTTGGAGAGGGAGTATCAGAGTCAGATATGACGATTGGACTGGGTGGTGTTTTGGGAGTATTTGGTGGTGTCGATTCTGATGAGGATGGTAACTGGGGCATGATAACAGTTGTTCCACATGGCAGCTGGATTGCCAGTGGTGAAGGTTGAGGTGAATGAGGTTCAGACTGGTGAGGGGAAGGAGTTTCAGAGTGGTGAAACTCTGTTTGTGGTGATGGTGGATTAATTTCTGGTTGGGGAGAGGGAGTTGGAATCTCTGATTGCTCAGGGATCAGAGGTTCTTCTGAGAGTGGTTGTTGTTGTTCTGGTTCTGCAGCAGATTGCTGTTGTTCTGGTTCTTCAGCAGATTGTTGTTGTTCTGGTTGTAGAGGAAGAACATTTTGTGGTTCAGAGGCATGTTGATCAATATCAGACAACACTTGGTCAAGTGCTGATGTTGTTGAGATGGTTGGTTGTTTGGGGTGTTTGGTTCTGGGTCTTCTGAGTTTTAATGCCTCAGAAGGGTCTTCTTCTTGAACAGTTTCATCTATGGTAGGGATGGGGATTGAGATTCTATGAGAGGTTTGAGGAGGGATAGATGCTGGAATAGTAGAAGAATTTAAAACAGGGGCAGCAGATGAAATACCTCTTTTCTTGGGAGTCTGCTGAGATGATCCTTCTGATGGTGCCTTCCTCTTCTTGGTCTTCTTCAGTGTCACTTCTGGTTGGGGTTGATGCAGATCTCTGATATTCAGCTTTGGATCTGTACCATCTGCCTTGCACGCATCCAAGTACCTGAGAATCACTTCTGGTTTGGATTCAATTTCAGAAAATAACGGAAAGTCACTCAGAGGCACTCTTCTGCTGGAGATATCAGCACTGGGAGTAACTCTGGGTTCCTTCTGAATATTCTCTATCAGCTTCATCTTTTTCAGGTTCTTTGCATTCAGAGGTTTCCCAATTGTTGGTTCAATAATGCTTAGCTCTTGAGCTTCTATCAGATGCTCAATCAGCCTATTCTCTGTCAGAATATCTGATATCAACCTTCCAAAAGGTATCCAATCCCTCTTGGTTCTTTCTTCTTCCCTTGTTTCTTTCACACTGGTTCTGAGGTGGTTGAACAGGAAGTGAGCCAGATTGATCTTTATCCTCTGATCAATAAAGTAGATCAGAAACTGCTGATCCACATTTATGTAATCAGGAGAACTGGTTGGTTTCCTGTGGTTGAAGCACCCCAGAATAATCTTAGCCCACACTCTGCAGTGATCCTTCAGATCTTTAATCTTGCTGCTGGGCATCCCAAGAGTGAAAATCCTGTTAGCTACCACACCTATATCAGCACATCTTTCAGCCATGTCCACACAACGGACGCCACCACCACTTTGACCGATTAGCCTTGCAATGAGATCTTCAGTAATCACAATCTTCTTTCCCATAACAAAGGAGGTGACTAGATGTGTTGAAGCCTTGGCGTGAATCCAAAATTCCTTGACCAGCATTGGGAATGTTGGTCCAACCAACCTATCGAAATACCTTTCCCACTTTTGAGCCCTAACTTCTTCAGTTAGGTCAAAACCGTTCTCCTTCAAGCTTTCAAAGTCAATGATTAATTCAGAAAGCACTTCAAGATTCTTCACCGGTGTGAGGAGAGTTCTGAGAGGCACTTGATATTGCTCAGATGATGCTTTCTTCTGAGTACCTGCAGAAACGCTGCTGGAGGTTGCCATGTTCACACTAAAAGGGTTTTGAGAATAAACTGAAGAAAATAGGTTGCAAGAGATGAACACAGAAATATGCAGAAAATGCTTGAGTATTAGTGAGAAAGCGTAAAGAATAAGAATGAGAGATTAATGTGCTTAAATAGAGTTTTCAAAACTATTTTGAAAAGATAAACGTTTTCTAAGAGAGAGAAAAAATCATGATTGCCATTTAAAAGTATGATTACTTTTCATTAAATGCTTGCTGATTTTGGGGGATTTGAGAAAGATACTTAAAAACGGTTACCAGACATGTGTCTCAATGCACCCAATCAGCGCTTTGCCTTCTCAGAAGCGTGCACGCGTTCTGCTTCAGAGATATGCTGATGATTGGATGACACTTGTTTGATGTAGTGATCAGCACGTCTGTCTTTGAGCTTTAGACTCTCAGATCTTTAGACTTGCATCTGATACAATCTGCATGTTCTATCTTTCTGAAAGGAGATTGATCAGAAGTTCACAGTAAAATAATTACATTCTGAAGGTAAATATATGGAATTAAAACATTTTCACTCTGGGCACACTTTCATGCTGAGATGTTTCAGAATGAAATTAAACCTATCTTCTGAAAGGGGTTTAGTAAAGATATCAGCCCATTGATGGTCTGTATCTATAAATTTTAAGTTCAAAATACCTTTCTGAATATAGTCCCTAATGAAGTGATGTTTTATTTCTATATGCTTAGCTCTAGAATGTAAAATAGGATTCTTACTTAAGCAAATAGCAGAAGTATTATCACAAAGTATAGGAATGTTACTCTCAAAAATCTGGAAGTCTTCAAGCTGACTTTTCATCCAGAGCATTTGTGTGCTACATCCTGCTGCTGCTATGTACTCAGCTTCTGCTGTTGACAGAGCAATTGTTGATTGCCTTTTGCTGGACCAAGAGATCAGATTTTCTCCCATAAACTGGCAGCTTCCAGAAGTACTTTTACGTTCCACTCTGTCTCCAGCAAAATCAGCATCACAGTAGCCTACTAAGCTGTAATCACTAGATTTTCTATAAAACAAACCCAGATTAGTAGTACCTTTCAGATACTTGAAAATTTGCTTAACAGCTGTTAAGTGAGATTCTCTAGGATCTGATTGGAATCTAGCACAGATACAAACACTGAATAATATGTCAGGTCTTGAAGCAGTCAGATAGAGGAGAGAACCAATCATACCTCTGTAGACTTTCTGTTCTACATTTTTGCTTACCTCTTCTCTTTCCAGAATGCACGTGGGATGCATTGGAATCTTTGATGGCTTACATTCTGAGAGGTCAAATTTCTTCAGAAGATCTCTGATGTATTTGCTCTGATGAATGTAAGTTCCTTCTGGAGTTTGATTGATCTGAATTCCTAGAAAGAATTTCAGTTCCCCCATGAGGCTCATCTCAAATTCTGCCTGCATACACTTAGCAAATTTTCTTCCAAGAGAAGGATTAGTAGAACCAAAAATAATATCATCAACATAAATTTGACAGACTAAGATGTCACTCTTAACTGATTTACAGAATAGAGTAGTGTCCACTTTCCCTCTGGTGAATTCATTTTCCAGCAGAAAGTTACTTAGCCTTTCATACCAAGCTCTGGGAGCTTGTTTCAGACCATACAGTGACTTCTTTAGTTTGAAAACATGTTCTGGATGTTTTGTATTTTCAAAACCTGGGGGTTGGTGTACATAAACTTCTTCTTCTATATAACCATTTAAGAATGCACTTTTGACATCCATCTGATACAGAGTGATGCCTCTATTAACAGCAAATGAAATTAAAAGTCTGATAGATTCTAACCTGGCGACTGGGGCAAAGGTTTCTGTATAGTCTATCCCCTCTTGCTGACTATAACCTTGTGCAACCAGTCGTGCCTTGTTTCTGATGACTTCACCTTGTTCATTTAGCTTGTTTCTGAACACCCATCTTGTTCCAATGACGTTGAATCCTTTTGGTCTGGGAACGAGATCCCATACGTCGTTTCTGGTGAATTGGTTCAGCTCTTCTTGCATTGCCAGAATCCAGTCATTATCCAGAAGTGCTTCATCAATTGAAGAAGGTTCAATCAGAGACACCAGTCCCATAAGTGTTTCTTCAGAGTTTCTGAAGCTTGCTCTTGTTCTGATAGGATCTTCCTTTCTTCCTAGGATAGTCTCTTCTGGGTGATCCAAGCTGCTTCTGGGTAATCTCTTCTGAGGTTGATCAGCAGCTGTTGTAGGATTTCTAGCAGTGCTCCTTTCAGACGTTGAATGAATGTCTGTGTTGAGAGTTTCTGATGACTTGTCTTCAGAACCTGCAAATTCAATTTCTATACCTGCAAAAACTTCATTCTGCTTTGACTTTTCAGAGTCAAGCTTGTCATCAAAACAAACACTGATTGATTCTTCCACAATCTGTGTTTCTGTATTGTATACTCTGTACCCTCTTGAGCGTTCAGAGTATCCTAACATAATACACTTCTGTGCTTTAGAGTCAAACTTGTTCAAATAATTCTTTGTATTTAATATAAAGAAAGTACATCCAAATGGATGAAAATATGAAATGTTGGGCTTTCTGTTCTTCCACAATTCATATGGAGTCTTTTCCAGAATAGGTCTTATTGAGATTCTATTCTGAATGTAGCACGCTGTGTTTATTGCCTCTGCCCAGAAAGTCTTAGCAACGTTTGTCTCATTGATCATGGTTCTGGCCATTTCTTGCAATGTTCTGTTCTTTCGTTCTACAACTCCATTTTGTTGGGGAGTTCTAGGACAAGAGAAATCATGCAGAATGCCTCTGTCATTAAAGAATGACTCAAAATCTTTAGTTTCAAATTCTCCACCATGATCACTTCTGACTTTAACGATTCTAAGATCCTTTTCATTCTGAACTTGGTTACAGAAGGTAACAAACACAGAGTGTGACTCGTCCTTGTGTCTTAAGAACTTTACCCATGTCCATCTGCTATAGTCATCTACGATTACTAACCCATACTTCTTACCACTGACTGAAGCAGTTTTAACTGGTCCAAATAAGTCAATGTGCAGAAGTTCTAATGGCTTAGAGGTAGAAACAACATTTTTGGATTTAAAAGGAGGTTTTGCAAATTTGCCTTTCTGACATGCTTCACACAGAGCATCTGAATTGAACTTCAAATTAGGAAGTCCTCTGACCAGATTGAGTTTGTTAATTTGAGATATTCTTCTCATACTAACATGCCCCAATCTTCTGTGCCAGATCCACTGCTCGTTGTTAACAGACAGAAGACATTTTACATTCTGACTCTTTAGTTCAGAAAGTTTGATTTTGTAAATGTTGTTTTTCCTCTTACCATTAAACAGGATAGTCCCATCTTTCTGACTAACAGCTTTACATGATTTTTGATTAAAGATTATATCATAACCGTTATCACTTAATTGACTTATGGATAACAGATTATGCATCAATCCATCTACTAGCAGAACATTATTAATAGAGGGAAGATTTCCATTACCTACAGTTCCAGAGCCAATTATCTTTCCCCTCTGATTGCCTCCAAAGCCAACGTGGCCTCCAGGCTTAAGTTCCAGGCTTTGGAACATATGCCTTCTTCCCGTCATGTGTCGTGAGCAGCCAGAGTCCAGGTACCATGACTGGTGTTTCTGACTTGCTGCTAAAGATATCTGCAACATGTATTATTTTATCCTTAGGTACCCAGATTTTCTTGGGTCCTGATTTGTTAGTTTTACCAAAACTCTGGTTGAATTTTGGTTTCACAGAGTGCTTACTGCTAGTATATTTGATATCATGTGTGTGACCATACACAAAATGTGAATTCAGAGGAGTGTGTTTAATGGTTAAGTCCATGACATTCTTTGGTGTAGGAACCTTACCTTGGTATCCTATTCCTTTCCTGCCGTTTCTGCTAACTCCATAGATCATTGAAGCCATTCTGCTTCTATCTATGCTTTTAGCTAGGAACTTCTGGAAACTGTGATCATACTCCTTGATGATCTCATCAGCGTTGCTGGGAGTTTCAGAAATTGGTTCCTTCTGAGAGTTTTGTAAAGTGTTTTCTAATTTTGAAATCTTATTTCTCAGCTCAGAATTTTCCAATTTGAGACTCTCAGACTTATTAGAGTCAGATTCAAGATTCCTTTTCAGGTCTCTGAATTTAGCTCTAATTTGCTGATAACGTTCCAGAATCTCATTAAGGCTTTCAGCAAGTTCAGCCTTTGTAAAGTTAACAGCAAAGTTAGGAAATACCTCTTCAGTATCTGATTCTGAGTCTGATTCAGAAGCTTCACTATCTTCTGAGATGTTAGCCATGAGAGCTATGTTTGCCCTTTCATCATCTGATTCTGAGTCAGCTTCAGACGAGTCAGAGTCATCCCATGTAGCCATGAGACTTTTCTTCTTCTCTCTTCCAAACTTCTTTTTGGGCTTTTCCCTCTGAAGCTTTGGGCAGTCACTCTTGTAGTGCCCTTGCTCATTGCACTCATAGCAGATGATGTCTTTGGTGTTTGGCTTTTTGCTACTGGAGGAGCCTTCAGATCTTCTGTATCCAGAGGAAGAATCTGTCCTTCTGTATCTGGAAGAAGACTCGTTCTGATCAGATCTTCTGGGATTCCTGAACTTCCTTTGTCTTTGCTTCCACAGTTGATTTACTCTTCTGGAGAGAAGGGAAAGTTCGTCTTCTTCTGATGAGGATCCATCATATGTTTCTTCAACTGCCTGCAAAACTTTAGACTCAAATTTTCTGTTAGATTTTAATGCTAAAGGCTTACCTTGCTTCTGAGGCTCATCAGCTTCTAGCTCTATCTCATGACTTCTGAGGGAGCTGATAAGTTCCTCCAGAGTGATTTTGTTGAGATCTTTAGCTAGCTTCAGAGCAGTAACCATAGGCCTCCACTGCTTGGGTAAACTTCTGACTATTTTCTTGACATGGTCAGCAGTAGAGTATCCTTTGTCCAGAACTTTGAGACCAGCTACCAGAATCTGGAATCTAGAGAACATAGTTTCAATGGATTCAGATTCTTCCATTTTGAACGCCTCATACTTCTGAATGAGCGCCAGAGCTTTTGTTTCTTTGATCTGAACGTTGCCCTCATGCGTCATTCTGAGAGAATCAAAAATATTCTTTGCTGTGTCTCTGTTGGAGATCTTTTCATACTCAGTATAGGAGATGGCACTGAGGAGGATGGTTCTGGCCTTGTGGTGATTCTTGAAGTCACGCTTTTGTTGATCAGACATTGTTTTTCTATCAATCTTCTGACCACTTGCATTCACAGGGTGCGTGTATCCATCTGTCACCATATCCCACAGATCAGCATCATGTGCCAGAAAGAAGCTTTCAATTCTGTCTTTCCAGTAATCAAAGTTTTCTCCATCAAAGACTGGAGGTTTGCCACTGAATCTGTCTCTGTCCTCATTGTTGTCATTGCTGATGTGAGAATTGTTTCCTGCCATTGTGTTTTTCTGACGCTGGATCTTGTACTGACACGGTTAAGTGTTTTGGCTCAGAACCAGGCGCTCTGATTCCAATTGAAGTGGTGAAAAACACAAGAAGGGGGGGTTGAATTGTAAAACTGAAATCCTAAGCAATGAACAATATATTTTTATCCTGGTTCGTTTGATCTCAAACTACTCCAGTCCACCCGTCAAGGTGATTTCGCCTCTCTCCAACGAGGTCTTAATCCACTATATTCAACTGAATATTACAGACTGCTTTAACAACTGCTAAAGCCTTCTTGATTCAAACCACAACCCGGTTTGTCAAGGTAACACTTTCTTACAAAGAGATAAAACTATGTGTGTGGATGTTTTCTACAAAACTGTATCACAACTGTGATGTATACACAAATTGAAGCTTAGAAACTAGATTGCTAAACAGTAATAGAATATCAGAGTGTGTGGTTTAGCAAAACTGAGAGAACGAAGATTATGGTTTAGCTTTTGTGCGTGTAGAGATTTGGAGAGCATTAGCCATTTCAATCTTCAAAGCCTTGTTTATATAGCACTGAGATGATGAACGTTGGATGCAATATTCTTGATTCAATGCTAATAACAAGCTTTCCTTATTGAGCAGATCTTGTCTGGAATGAGGCCGTTGGAATTAATTTGCTTTCAATGCACAGTACCGTTGCTTACTTAATGCAAGTTCTGGCTTGGCTCATTCTGATTCTGCTTCGCTGCTGATGAACTATTGTGTTTCTTTATCAGAGTGTTGAGCGCAGTCTTGTTCATCAGGCTTCAGCATGTACGTGAGTTGATAATCTGATTTTAACATTCTGATATAGCAACTTCTGATGCTGGTGTCTGAAATCAAGTTCTGATGCTGAATAGATGTGATCTTGCTTATTTCAATCAGAGTATCTGCAAGTTAGAACATAATAATTTTAGGCAGCAGATAGTTCATACATGAAACTTATAGATACTATATCTTTTCACATTGTTATCATCAAAACTTAAATATAGGGTAGTAGATTCAAACTTTGTTCTAACATGCGTTCTGTGTGAAAGCTGGAGATTTCTTGGGCTTCGTCGTTCACAAGAAAGGAATCGAAATCAACCAGAACAAGACGAAGGAAATCTTGGAAGCGAAAGCGCCAACGAACAAGAAGGAACTGCAATCTCTGCTGGGCAAGATAAACTTCTTAAGGAGATTTATATCTAACCTAAGTGGAAAAGCGCAAGCCTTCTCACCCTTACTTCGATTGAATAAGGAAGGGTTCGAGTGGGGGCAAGAGCAACAAGAAGCCTTCGACAAGATCAAAGGGTACCTCACCAAGCCACCTATTTTTGTGCCTCCTTGTAGAAATAGGAGTATGAGATTGTACATAGCTGCATCCGACAAAAATTTGGGAAGCATGTTAGCCCAAGAGGATGAAAATGGAGTCGAAAGACCCATTTACTACCTTAGCAGAGTTTTGAACGATGCAGAAACTAGATATAGCGAAGTTGAAAAATTATGTCTATGTCTTTATTTCTCTTGTACAAAGCTCAAACAATATATAAAACCAGTTGATGTGTATGTTTTGTCCCATTTTGATATTTTCAAATACATGTTGTCGAAACCCATCTTGGACAGTCGAATTGGCAAGTGGGCGCTAGCATTAACTGAGTATTCGTTAACCTTTATGCCTCTCAAGGAAGTAAAAGGACAAGTGGTAGCAGACTTTATAGTCGACCACTCAATTCAGGTACAAAATATAAATTACTTGAAGATAGAACCCTGGAAATTTTACTTCGATGGTTCCAGCCATAAAGATGGAACGGGAGTAGGGGTCTTAATTATTTCTCCAGAAAAAATTCCAACAACATTCAAGTACAAGATAGAAGGTACTTGTTCGAACAATGAGGCTGAATATGAAGCTCTAATTACTGGCCTTGAAATATTGTTGGAATTGGGGGCAACTCGAGTCGAAATAATGGGAGACTCAGAGTTAGTCATTAAGCAAATCACAAAAGAGTACAAATGTATAAGAGAAAATCTCATTATGTACTTTGTGATAGCAAATCGTTTATTGAAAAAATTCGAAGTGGTTAATATTCGACACATACCTAGATTGGAAAACCAAATAGCCAATGATTTAGCACAAATTGCATCTGGGTATAGGATTTCAAAAACGAGATTACACAGAGCAATCGAAGTCCGAGAAAAAATGACAGCAACCAGCTTGTCTCCAACTGATTTGGAATCGACAAGACTAGGATATGCCGATCAAAGGGATTTCGAAATTTCGTTCATAGACAATTTATCGGAGCAAGATTGGAGGAAACCCATTGTAGATTATCTACAAAATCCAGCAGCTTTGACAGAACGAAAAATAAAATATAGGGCGTTAAGTTACGTACTCATGGGGAATGAGTTGTTTAAAAAGACGCCTGAAGGGGTATTATTAAAATGCTTAAGCGAAACCGAAGCATACATATCCCTTTCGACTACGCATGCTGGAGCATGTGGGGCTCACCAAGTAGGTCATAAGATGAAATGGTTGTTGTTTTGACAAGGACTATATTGGCCCACTATCTTGAAAGATTGTGTCGAGTTCGCGAAGGGTTGCCAGGAATGCCAAGTCCATACTGGTATCCAACATGTACCAGCAAGCGAGCTTCACTCAATAGTGAAACCTTGGCCTTTTAGAGGATGGGCGTTGGATCTTATTGGAGAGATTCGACCAGCATCATTGAAGAGCCAAAAGTATATACTGGTAGGCATTGATTATTTCACTAAATGGATCGAAGCTATCCCTTTAGTCAACTCAGACCAAGAAAATGTCATTGAATTTATTCAAAAGAACATTATCTACAGATTTGGAATCCCTGAGACTATAACAACTGATCAAGGGTCAGTGTTCACTGGTCGAAAGATGGAGGAATTCGCGCAAGAAACAGTCTTCAGACTCCTAACATCAACACCTTATTACGCGCAGGCAAATGGTCAAGTCGAAGCGGCGAATAAAATAGTGATTGGCCTGATAAAAAAGCATGTAGGAAAGAAGCCAAAAAATTGGCATAAAACGTTAGACCAGATCTTGTGGGCTTGTCGAACGTCCCCAAAGGAAGCCACAGGTACAACACCATATCGGCTAACTTACGGTCATGACGCAGTACTGCCAGCAGAAATTTGTCTTCAATCAGCAAGGGTTCAAAGACATCAAGATATTCCCCCTGAGGTTTATTGGGATATGATGTTAGACGAATTGGTAGATTTAGACGAAGAAAGACTACAAGCTCTCGACCTACTGAGAATTCAGAAGAAAAGAGTGGAAGACTCTTACAATAAGAAAGTAAAACCTAAGGCATTCTCGCCTGAAGAACTAGTTTGGAAGGTAATTCTTCCCATGGATCGAAAAGATCGAAGCATGGGAAATTGGTCACCCAAATGGGAAGGACCCTTTAAAATTATTCAAACTTTTTCTGGTGGAGCATATGAGGTCGAAGAGTTAAGCGAAGATAAAAGACTCTTGAGAGTAAACGGCAAATATTTGAAAAAATATAAACCTATGCTCCAAGAGATCAAAATAAATAACAATTAATGATTAAGTTAACAATAAAGCCAAAATGGAAAATAACATTGATAAGCCAAAATGGCTACAAAAATTACAGAATATTCGAGTACATGGTCAATGAAGTACAGAGCAAATTAAAAAGGGACGAAAGCTTTGAGACGAAGATATTTTGCTCGCTGTAACTCCAGTCGTTTGTTGCACAAGGCATTCGCCTGAGAGATTATGGTCATGATGACAGCGTATGAAAGGCCATCGTGCGTGCGAAGTGCCTTACTGAAGTGACATCTTGGGAAAAGTTGAAATGATGATTTTTTGAGATTGTCAGATGGTTGGTAGGAGACGAAAAGCGCACAAACTAATTTGTGGCTGAGAGTGAAGGACAGGTGTCGAATGGAATATCAAAGAATGCCTCTTTCTTCTAAGCGTCGAAATAAGACATTCTTGGGGGGAAATTTGTTGGCTCCTGAATTCGACACCCATGTTCTATTATCATATAGATCATTAATTATGAGTTAGAAGAGTTTCCTACACAAGAAGGCTTCGATCAGCTGATCACATCGAAGGCTAATCAAAGAATGACAAGATACTTAGAGAAATTTCTCTAAGTTGGAATCATGTTGTTTTCAACGTTGAAGGAGCAACCTTTCGACCAAGGTCCCTGATGCCCAAGATCGAACGGTTTGAATTTCGAATTGTTGGAGGGAAAACGGTTCCCAGCAGTTACCAAGCGCAACATGGTGTGGAAGTAGGCGTCGAGGGTTGTGAACGTGCCATGTGGTGTCACCACTAAGCGATGTAACTGCCCAGCAGTTACTTAGGATTTTTAGTATAAATACTAAGTGTTCACGTAGTTATTAAGGGTGTTCATCATTGTATACAAGTCACTCATTTAGATTCAAGTACCCAGCGTGAGAGAAAGAATCATTGAGAATGTATGTGTGAAACACCATTTACCTTAATCGAAATCTTTTACATTCAAGCAATTTATCACTTTCACTTATTTATCTCAGTCGAAGTCATTTATTTAACAAGCCTTTAATGCTTTTATTTACTTTATCAAGCTTTTCTCCATGCAATTTACTTAAAGTGTCTCTACCTTACTTGCGTTAATCACCATTAGGATTAGTCTAAACTCTCTATTTTAAAGCATTTAAACGATAAAAATCAGCCATGTCTTAGGATCAATCTGATCGATCCTGCGAGTCACCAAATAAGTTACCTTTTGGAAGATCAGCGGTTGTTTACCATTTTTCACGGTAAACAAGGATAAACCAAATAGTATTCATATGAGTGGTTTCTTCCTTAAAGAGGCAGAGGTTCATAAGGAAACTAAAGAGGATATTTCAAAAGCTTGGTGTCATATTCACAGGAAGAGTAGGAAGGACTTGGGACCTAGAGGGGTTGTTTCTTTGGAGCCTTATCTTCAGTGGGTACAAGCAAGAGCCATCCAGTTGAAGATGTCGTTTTCCCGTGAAGCACCCATTCCTGATATGTTTATGAAGACCACTCCTCCCCTATTAGATGATGTGAAAGATATTCATCTTTCCCTAGTCAGGATGTAGCAGGAAAAGGAGGCTTAGAAGAATAAGTGTCAGACTTTAGAGGTTTCCTATCGAGAAGAACTGAAGGAGAGAGATGACCTGATCGAGATTCTTGAGAGTCGTGCTGTAGAGATGATGGAGAGGTAAGAGGATTTATTTTCCTCTAGATCTCAGTCAGGACCTAGTTGCTCACTTCTTGACTCTGGTGATTGGAAAGAGGTCGTCGATCGGTATGCAGAAGAGAATAATCAGTTGAAGGCTCAGATTGCAAGACTCGCATGAAAGCGTCGGTGTTTGGAGTGATCTTCATCAACTTTTCTTTCTTAGGATCTTATATTTTCATCTTATCTTGTACTTGAGATTATTGAAAATTGTACTAAAAAGTTCTAATCCATTTTGAAGTTATTATAATGAGATTTTCAGTATTTCAAATGTGTTAGTACTCTAATATTTGCAAATTGTCTATAAATCTTTGAGTTCCTTGAAATATTAATAAATAAAATAAATCATGCGCATTGCATATAATGCATCATCTTGTACATATTTCTTTCATTTTTGTTCATACCCAGGTGTCTTACTGTGTTTCTCTACTTCATTCAGCAAGTTGTCTCACCAGTACAATACTCGGGCTAATTCAAGAAGGAAGATGGAGAATCTAGATCAAGAGAATTGCGAGTTATGCGAAGAAGTTACTGCTCTAAAGGAAGGTATGGCCAATCTCATTGCTTTGATAGAATCGTTGGTGACTGCTCTGAATCAGCTACCAATTGCTCAACCTCAATAGACAACAGTTACTTTCGAAGCTCTAACAGTTCCTGTTTCTGTTACTCCAGTTACTGTTGTTCAGAATCGTATGCCTCAGGGTTATTCGTGGGGAATGCAAGAGAACTTAATGCCAGAAGGTTATAATTATTGTGATACGGTGGAAGAACCGACTGTTAATACTGGTTTTGCGTTTGTGTTTGCAAATGTTGCGGTAAGCAAGAGTCACCACCGACTTTTCTTTTATCCAAATTAAGGAAAGGGTGAAAAGAACAGAAAAAGACCTTTTCGAGATTATTTTGAGTAAGGGGGTATATTATGGAAAGGGAAGGTGTTATCACCCTTTCCATCCGTAGTTATCTATGGGCTCTTAGATATTTGCTCATTTTGAAATACCTTTGTGCTTTGGGTGTTTGAAAAATGTTTTGAAATGCCTTAGTGCGGCGATTTGCTTTGCGTTAACTCTTGTATCAGTCCTCAAGAGTGTTAAAAAAGCAAATGTTTTTGAAAATTGTTTTTGAAAAGTAGTAATTGTGTAAGGTAAAAATGTTTTGAGAAAATTTCTAACAGCTATCTACTTTGTACTCGAAAAGGTAGTTCATTTCCTCCTATCCTTTAGACAGTGCTATCCTACTATTAGTGAGTAGGTAGCCCTATCGTTGGATGTATAAGGGACACTCGAAGGGACGTTATAGTCACGAAGGCGACTTGTGGAGACACTTTAGCAATTTTGTTCAGGGACTAGATCATTTACCGAGAGACAATTGTAGGGTCATTGAGGGACTATGATATTTTTTTATTTACGGGTCTTTGCTAAAGCGTCCCCGTTTCGAGGGACATGACTGCTTTATTTCCGAAGGCAACCAAAGTGGGGTACCCTAGAGGTGTATATGTGCAAGTGTATTATGTTTCAGTTATTTTTTATCTTTTGTGTTAGGTTTGCTAACATTTTGTTATTAGTCTTATCATACAATCCTAGTTACTAGCAGTTAATATGTACAGAAAAATGTAAAGTGCGAAAATAAACCCTACGCTATTACATGGTTTCGGGGAGGGGACTTACAATGTACAAAAATTGGGGGAAGAAAAATAAAGAAAGCAGATAAAAGTCCTAATTAGTTATTACATACCAGTATGCAGTTACAATAATGTAAAAATGCGGAAAATAAATAACGCGCGAAAGATTGAAAGTTCGTATAAGAAAAACCTAATAAGAAAAATCTTTTTTATTATTTTTGATTTAAGAAAAATAGTCAATTATCCTAAAGTCTATACATAATAAAGTTAAATTAAGAAAAATAATCTAATTTCTTTTTAGTTTTTTTTTATTATTATGAAAAGAAAATAATTAGTCCTAAATTCTAATTCATTTTTAATTAAGAAAAGGTTAAAGTTTTAATTAATTAATTAATTTCAGAAATTAATTATTCGAAAAAAAACTAATCCTCAATCTTTGTTGATTGATTTGAAGTTAATTCAAAATCAATAAAGAAATAGGTGAAGCAAAGTTAATGATACAAAGAGCCCTCCTTCGATTCAAGGGAAAACGTGGCCTTTCGATTTAGGGAAGAATAATGGTTTTCGATCCATGGGGGCAGGCCTTCGATCTTGTGAAGACAGACCTTCGATCCAACAAAGAACGTTGCTGGAGGCGCCTGATGACTTTGCCTATGAAGGAAAGCACTAAAATCTGCAAGAAAAAGTGTCAACAATACAAAAGCATGACTTGGGCGTGAACCCAGGTCTTTTTCAGTTCAACCTCCCATTAATTAGACTTCTTTGAATATGAATTTGGGCTCGTTTGCCTTAGAAAAACCATTGGTCTCTTGGGATTTGATGAAAATCACTTATCGTGCCTTCTATCTTTGTATGTCCATGAGAACGTTGTGCTATATTATATCCTGGGCATGAACCAGACACTAAGAAATATCAATATATCATGAAAACAAGAACATGAATTTGAAATTTTACCAAGGATGAGATGCTTTGACTTGGGCGTGAATTGGCTAGTGTTTGGGAATACTTCCTGCAGACTTCAGTGGATGAATGGAGCATTGCTGAAAACTCCTTCGATTGGGACCATGTATGAGGATTTTGATACCTTTGGGGTGGTTTATGGGGCAGCGTATGCGTGTAAAACAATAGGTGTCCTTTGGGCTTCTGTCTCTACCTTGTGCGTATGTATGAGGTCTCCTTATATAGAGGGAATGCAGGGGACCAGAAGGCAAACGAGTAAACAACCATTAAGTTGGTGTTTTAAGGCCATGAATACCATTTTGAAACGTTGTAAAAGATGTGGAAACTTGTCCCTTTTTGAAATTTGAATGTATGTGGACATTTTGGCTCCTTCGACTGCTCTCTAGTGTTTCTCTTCGATTGGCCTATTTCCTACTTTGACTGGACCTCTTTTATAGCCTTCGAATGGGCCTTTGGTTGCCTCCTTTGAAGGGGTCTTTTGAATGGACCATTTGTGTACCCTTCGAATGGGCCTTTGGTTGCCTCCTTCGAATGGACTTCTTGAGTGTCTTTCGAATGGTTCCTTTGTTGGAACCATCTATTTTCCTTAGTTGCTTTATTTCAATAGCCCAAGTGAGGACTTCATTCAGGCCAATCGAAGCCTCCTTCGTCATGAATGTAATGGTGCATGAGGCTTGGGCTGGGCAGCATATAATCTCTTGCCCAACAAGAAGCTTGAAGCAAACCTCATCAAAAGGAAAAACAAGTTTGTCACCAACAAATATGTGTCTTTCGAAGGCACCATTTGTATGTTCATAATGTGGAATTCTTGTGCTTGTGAAACAAAAGTAGGCATGAAGAGGAAACCTTTTTCCTTGTAAATCTGACATGCAGGAACCCACTATTTTTGTGAATCAAAGTAAGCATGCAGGAGGTCACTGCTGGTGGATCGAAGGGAGCTTGCAGGGGATTCTTTCTTTGTGCACTGAAGGCATGCACAGAGGGAGAATTTGCTTAATTGAAGCAGGAATCAAGCCTGCTCCAAAGAAATCAAATTCCCAATCGAAGCAAGAATTAAGCTTGCATGCAGGTAGCCATTGCATTGTGAATCAAGCCAAGATGCAAAGCCAATGGTGCAATCGAAGGATAACTAATAGGAGGACCTTCCCTTTTGGATCGAAGGAGTCTGTTTCAAAGGAAACACATGCCCAGTCGAAGCTTGTATACACAAACAAGAAAAAGGCCAAGGCTTCAATCGAAGCTTGGAAATTTGAAGTAAGCTTGGAGGAGGTTAGGTGCTCAATTGAATCCTTTCGAGATGCCAATCGAAAGATCCTTTGACATTCCAAATTGAAAGACCTTGTTTATCTTCAAAAATTTTATTTTTCTTTAATCAAGTGCTTGTGAACACCCATATAAGAAAAAAATATTGGAAAACATGAGAGGGAAAATTTTGGGGTACAACAGCTGCCCCTGTTCAATCTTCTTAAACCTGAAGATTTAGATTGGCTTGTTTGCCTTTCGTGATCTGAAGGTGGAAGATGATTGAACACTAGAGTGCCCAGAAATTTGCACTCGTATGAAGTAATACTGATTGTTGATGATGGCGGGAATGGGCTTACATATGCCATTTGGATAAGATGACAGAGAGTCGTTGGAGATGGGTTTAAAGATGCCATCCAAAATAGATGCTGATTTCACACATGGTTCCTTTGGGGGTTCATGTTCCTACTGCCTGAGGAGGAGTCTATTGGGGAATGTAGGTTTCTGTTGTTCTCCTGCTTGAGGGAAACTCTATGGGGAATAGAGTTTAGGAACTTCAGTTTTCCATTACTCTATTGGGGGTTATCTCTTGACTGAAAATGTATTAGGAAGAGCCTGCGTAGGACTGTTTCAGGATGAGTCCCTATTAGACTACCTCTAGAGGGTTATAATGAAGGAATCTTTGATGATTTCTACCTCAACAGATAGTGAAGGAATATTTGAGGATTTCTACCTCAACAGATAATGAAGGAATCTTTGACGATTGCTACCTCAACAGATAATGAAGGAATCTTGGATGATTGCTACCTCAACAGATAGTGAAGGAATCTTTGATGATTGCTACCTCAACAGATAGTGAAGGAATCTTTGACGATTGCTACCTCAACATATAATGAAGGAATCTTTGACGATTGCTACCTCAATAGATAATGAAGGAATCTTGGATGATTGCTACCTCAATAGATAGTGAAGGAATCTTTGATGATTGCTACCTCAACAGATAGTGAAGGAATCTTTGACGATTTCTACCTCAACAGATAGTGAAGGAATCTTTGACAATTTCTACCTCAACAGATAGTGAAAGAATATTTGACGATTGCTACCTCAACAGATAATGAAGGAATCTTTGATGATTGCTACCTCAACAGATAGTGAAGGAATCTTTGATGATTGCTACCTCAACAGATAGTGAAGTAATCTTTGACGATTTCTACCTCAATAGATAATGAAGGAATCTTTGACGATTGCTACCTCAACATATAGTGAAGGAATCTTTGACGATTTCTACCTCAATAGATAATGAAGGAATCTTTGACGATTGCTACCTCAACAGATAGTGAAGGAATCTTTGATGATTGCTACCTCAATAGATAGTGAAGGAATCTTTGACGATTTCTACCTCAATAGATATTGAAGGAATCTTTGACGATTGCTACCTCAACAAATAGTGAAGGAATATTTGACAATTTCTATCTCAACAGATAACGAAGGAATCTTTGACAATTGCTACCTCAATAGAGTACCAGAAATTTTTATGGTCATAGACTTTACCTAAAAAGATAAAGATTTAGTTGCATGCAATGTCATGATACATGAAGTGCAAATGATGTTCTCAAAATGAATGAGATTTGTAATGTATGCATTTGTGCTTCCTATGCTATGACATCTGTAAAATGATGTATGAATTCAATGCATGAACGTGTCAATCATTCCATTGTTGTATTGTTGAACTAGGGAAAATTAATCCGTGATTGTTACTGAAGAGTATTGGGAAGCTGAATCCCGGACTGTTGTTGGTGAGTGAAGAAAGTGATTCTTCCATTTCCACTGGGGATAATAAATGGATATAGCTTTGTTGGCGGTTCCCTTTCTCTGCCGAGGATCTTCGACTTCTGTTTGAGAATGATTTTTCCGAGGGGAAGAGTTTTGTTGGAAGATTTCATCAATTTGGAGAAACAAACTCCGCTGGGGGATGAACTTCCGTAGCTTAGAGAAATGAAATCTACTGGGGACAAGGCTTTATAAACTACTTGAGACTTATAAAACTCTATCGTGGAAGGTGAACTCCATAAACTGCTTGGGGATTTTGTTGAAATCCTACTGGGGAATCCTGAGAAGCTTGGTGACTTCACTGGGGAATTTTCCTTAGATGTTAGAGAAGTAGTTGGAGATTTTGCTCTGCCGGGGATAAAAGAACATCTGACCTCATTAGGGTGTATGCATAGAACATGGTAGTGATCTTATAGTAGGATGCCCCTGCCTCTATACCTGTTGGAGAAGGTATCTGCTGGGATTTTGTAGACAGTTTGACTGTTATCCCAACATATGGAGTCCTTAGGTAGATGTTGATCAGGGTGATAAGTCTTCAACTGATAGACAAGTGACGAGATGATGGGACATAGTTGTACGCTTTAAATCTCTAACTTTTTCCTGGACTGTCCTTTCATATTTTCAGTCCACCGGGATACCCTTTTTTCCCAAGCCTCCTTTTCAGGTTTTCTTCTTGCCAGATGTACAAATTTTTCATATGTATATCCTTAATTTTTGCCTGAACTTTTGGTTCGCCGGGATTCCCTTATTTTTTCCTAGGCCAGTCGACCTAGCGGGTTTTTGTTCATGCATAGTATTTTCTGACTATGTCCACGTTCACCGGGTACGAAGAATTTTCACTGTCCATAGTAGTAAGTGTTGCCATATTGCTAAAAGATGTTCGCTTGATCGCACATGATTCATTTCTGGAATTCATGTCTAATTCCCCAAGTGATTCAGACAGAGGTCTACCCCTGGCTATTTGGAATTTTAGAGAGATTCCTCGAATCTTGACTTGACTGCCCCAGATCAGCTGGACACCATGCTATGCCCCTTGATTATGAAGGGCCTGTTATTGGAAATGTCTTTTTCGTCTGAGGTGATTATGTCCATTGAGAGGATCTTCGTTCATTGAATATTCGTCTATGAGTTTATCTGATGTTGAACAAATAGTCATATGAAAAAAATGGTATTTTAAGAATGCAAAGTTTATGTCTGTCTTGAAGTTTGAAAATTCATTTTTTAGTAAAACAAACAAATTTTGTAACAGTGTGATATCAGCTCAAGATTTATAGCGAACCCTACAGGAGTCAGGATACCTTTTGTAACAGTATGCTTTCGAACTAACACATGCTTCAGCTAGGACTTTTAAGGGTTGTAGCGTGGCCTGGTTCACGGTTCAAGGAATAAAGGGTAAAGGCTCAAAATTTATTTGTACCCATCCGTTATTCGTGATGTTCTTCAGCTCTAAACTTCAATTAATTATGCTTTTTGAATCTCAGTTGAGTTCTGGAATCATTACTCTGATACTTGGTGATGGTTCAGAAATTGAATGTTTATTTTGAGAAGGCAGTCATTTTTTTTTCAACTTTCCTTTTTGTTGAGGATATGTAGCGACCTTTTTGTTTGAATTTATCATCCCTACCTTTTCCTGAACTGTTTCCTTTGTGATTACAGTCAGCGGGATGCCCCAGCTTTCTTAAGTCTTCTTCATAGGTTTTTGACTTAACGGGCTCTTATTTTGGGAGATAATGACTGCCTGTCTTGATGATTATGTGGAACCATCACCATTTTTTAGAGTGCATCTTCTACACTATTTGTCGTGTACGAAGGTAAAGCTTGCGACTTAATGCACATCTGAATTAACTGAGAAAGCTACCCTACCCCAGGTTATGATTAAGGGTTTTAATTTGTATTAAAATAAAAACTCCTACTTCTTAGGATCAAAGGGGTTGACTAGGGATTATCTTCCTTATAACCCCACTGTTTAGGATTTGAAACAACGCCTGTACATCGTCAGCAGAGTCTGTTCAAAAGCATACTGTAGAGATTATGGTATCATTTTCGTCATCCTCCCTCTAAAGGCTTAGAGCTTTTTAATCCAGAGTTGAATACCACAAAAGGGAAGTAAAAACACAGCTTGAATATAATGAATACAAATGAAATAATTCAAGCCAAACATATGCAATGTATTAATATGAATAACCAAAGTTTGACATAAAGATAAATGTTTTTAAGAAACAACGAAATTACAACTGATAATTCAAATGAAATAAACGCTCTCAATTTTGACCATGATTTGGCATGGGAGCAGTTATCACACTGGGGTCTTAAGAGAGTCAAATTAGATCTCCTTACTGTCGATCAAATCCTGAATCTTATTCTTCAAAGTCCAATAGCTGTCAGTGTCGTGCCCAGGACTATCAGAATGGTAAGCACATTTTACATTTGGATTGTACTTAGGAGAAGAGGTATCAGGTTTTTGAGGAGGATCCTTTAGTGTAAACAGCTCCACTTTTAGAAATTGTTGTAATGTTTGAGACAAAGGCATATTAATATCAGTGTAATTCCTCTCTTGATACTTTATCCTACGCCTATTGCCCCATTGATGTTGAACAAGTGTAAGATTAGAAGTTAACACTGCTCCTACGGGCTGATGGTGGTTATTTGTATTATGGTGCCTTTGACCATAGACAACATTAGTTTATTTTTTACCACCAAATGGCTTCCTCTCAGCATTAGAGGATGCAACCATTGGAATCTTCCCACTCTTGATACCATTTTTCGATCCTTTCCCCAGTCAGAACCATCTCTGTAAAACCAGATGAAGAACTCCCAATCAGTAGATTAAAGAACGGGCCTGTCAGAGTGCCGATGAACATGTCTACCATTTCCTGATCATTCAGAGGAGGTTGTACCCTGCCAGCTAGATCCCTCCATTTCTGTGCATATTCCTTGAACCCTTCTCTTGAGCCCATGGACATATTTTGCAATTTCACCCTGGTCGGTGCCATATCAGCATTGTATTGGTACTGCTTGTAGAAAGCAGCAACCAAGTCTTCCCAGGTATGGATGTCAGTTCCTTCTAGCTGATAGAACCACTCCAGTTGAGTTCAAACCAAAATTTCTTGGAAGAAATGAACCCATAGCTTCCGGCAGCAGTGTGAGGCTAAATCTTTTTGACATATGACCTCAAGTGAAGTTTAGGAAAAGAAACCCCGTCATATTTTGCAAAGATAGGGACCTTGAACTTAGGTGGCATGACAACCCCTGGAACCAACCCTAATTCTTCAAACTCTAGACCGGGTACCCTCTGAATTTCCATTGCATTGGGGAGATCCTCCAACTGCTTGTATTTGTTATCAGCAGGAGGATACTACTCTTCATTATAGTTGGCTTCATCTTTCTCAGACGCTGGATTGTTGTCTCCTTCCTCGGATTTCTCGTCACCGTCCTCTTGATTATCCCCCTCCTTTGATGGGGTTGTGAAATCTAGAGCTCAGTTAGCTGGTCTTCTTTTTCCCACACTCAAAACACGAATTGGTTTCTTTTCCTTTTTCTTCTGGTATTTGAGAACAAGAGCCTTTAGATCTTCTTGTCCCTTAGCCAGATTTAGGAACATTTCTTGGAATTGAGCATGCTGTTCCTGAAGCTCCTTAACTGTTTGTTCAAGAGCCATTTCTTTTTTGCTGAAATAAACAGCGAAAAGATAAGAAACCCCTTTTTTGATACCTATTTGTGCAATGACATGTATGATATGCGTATGCAATGTTTTCAAGGATCTCGTGGGGTAAACACAAGAAGATGTCAGAAACAGAATTTTGGCTGCAGCTTTGACGAAAGAACTTTGTATTGTTGAAAGTCCTTCTATGAGAATCAAGCTCACCATGTCGAGTGGGTCATAGCCTCTGACTCAAGTTGCCGTGTTTTGATCTTTTGAAGGCATTGGCTAGAGGAAAATAAATCCCTTTGCCCCTTGCTAGATGTCTGTTTCATCAAAACCTGCACCACATGCCCTTGAGATCCTTGAAATGGTTAAGGAAATGCTATGGTATGATGTTATGATGTGTATGCTATGCATCAAGCAAAATGCAGGGTGATAAAGACAAGTATGTCTTGCAAGAAAACCAGTTTATTGGATAATGTATACAAATAAGGTCCTGCAAGGAATACAAACAAAAGCCGTGCAATGAGTTCAAGTTGTTAGATAATGAAGGTAAACAAGTCACACAAGCATCCTTAGGTTCAGGCTTGCATGGGGTTTGTAGGTAAGTACCCTCTTGAAGTATAGTTGGTTCAACCTGTCCTAGAAAGTAATCGCATTCTAAGGGATCTCAATATCACTGATCTTTCCCAAAAGTTTCATTTTGATAGACAACTAACTTGCCACCAAAAAAAACTCGGGAGTCAAATCTCAATGAGTGTAGTATCGAGTATCAACCGACTTTAGGCTACACCAAAGACGGCTATCTCACTACTTCCTAATGGCCAAGTTGTTCAATTAAAGGTTCTAAGGTCAGTTGATGCTTCATGACACAAAGCAGCGGCCCCGTATTCTCCTTGACTACTCAAGGGCTACCGGTACCAACCAAAGTGTCACATCAACGTAGCTACCCCTTCAACCATGTCGATATACCCCGCATAATTTCCAAGATCTATTGCTACTTACCTAAAGGTGCCCTAGATCTGGGTGTAAGATATATATAAACAACACCAAACAATCCTAAAAGGTAAAGCAAACAATGCATACAAAAGCAGTTAAATAATGAACTAACTCTAAGGTAAACCTACTTTTTCTCTTATCCCCAGCAGAGTCGCCAGTTCTGTGATACGGTGGCAGAACCAACTGTTAATATTGGTTTTGCGTTTGTGTTCGCAAATGTTGCGGTAAGCAAGAGTCGTCACCGACTTTTCTTTTATCCAAATTAAGGAAAGGGTGAAAAGAACAAAAAAAGACCTTTTTGAGATTATTCTGAGTATGGGGGGTAGATTATGGAAAGGGAAGGTGTTAGCATGCTTTCCATCCGTAGTTATTTACGGGCTCTTAGAGATTTCTCATTTTGAAATACCTTTGTGCTTTGGGTCTTTGAAAATTGTTTTGAAATGCCTTAGTGAGGCGATTTGCTTTGCGTTAACTCTTGTGTCAGTCCTCAAGAGTGTTGACAAAGAAAATGTTTTTGAAAATTGTTTTTGAAAATTGTTTTTGAAAAGTAGTATTTGTGTAAGTGCAAAATGTTTTGAGAAAACTTCTAACAGCTATCTACTTTGTACTCGAAAAGGTAGTTCTTTTCCTCATATCCTTCAGACAGTGCTATCCTACTATTAGTGAGTAGGTAGCCCTATTGTTGGATGTATAAGGGACATTCGAAGGGACGTTACAGTCACGAAGGAAACTTGTGGAGACGCTTTAGAAATTTTGTTTAGGGACTAGATCATTTACCGAGAGGCAATTGTAGGGTCATTGAGGGACTATGATATTTTTTGATTTACGGGTCTTTGCTAAAGCATCCCCATTTCGAGGGACATGACTGCTTTATTTCCGAAGACAACCAAAGTGGGGTACCCTAGAGGTGTATATGTGCAAGTGTATTATGTTTCAGTTATTTTTTATCTTTTGTGTTAGGTTTGCTAACATTTTGTTATTAGTCTTATCATGCAATCCTAGTTACTAACAGTTAATATGTACAGAAAAATGTAAAGTGCGAAAATAAACCCTACGCTATTACATGGTTTCGGGGAGGGGACTTACAATATACAAAAATTGGGGGAAGAAAAATAAAGAAAGTAGATAAAAGTCCTAATTAGTTATTACATACCAGTATGCAGTTACAATAATGTAAAAATGCGGATAATAAATAACGCGTGAAAGACTGAAAGTTCGTCTAAGTAAAACCTAATAAGAAAAATCTTTTTTGTTGTTTTGATTTAAGAAAAATAGTCAATTATCCTAAAGTCTATACATAATAAAATTAAATTAAGAAAAATAATCTAATTTCTTTTTAGTTTTTTTTATTATTATGAAAAGAAAATAATTAGTCCTAAATTCTAATTCATTTTTAATTAAGAAAAGGTTAAAGTTTTAATTAATTAATTAATTTCAGAAATTAATTATTCTAAAAAAACTAATCCTAAGTTTTTGTTGATTGATTTGAAGTTAATTTAAAATCAATAAAGAAATGAGTGAAGCAAAGTTAATGATACGAAGAGCCCTCCTTCGATTCAAGGGAAAACGTGGCCTTTCAATTTAGGGAAGAATAATGGTTTTTGATCCATGGGGACATGCCTTCGATCTTGTGAAGACAGGCCTTCGATCCAGCAAAGAACGTTGCTGGAGGCGACTGATGACTTTGCCTATGAAGGAAAGCACTAAAATTTGCAAGAAAAAGTGTCAACAATACAAAAGCATGACCTGGGCATGAACCCATGTCTTTTTTAGTTCGACCTCCCATTAATTAGACTTCTTTGAATTCGAATTTGGGGTCATTTGCCTTAGAAAAATCAATGGTCTATTGGGATTAGATGAAAAGCACATATCGTGCCTTCTATCTTTGTATGTCCATGAGAACGATGTGCTATATTATATCTTGGGCATGAATTAGACACTAGGAAATATCAATATATCATGAAAACAAGAACATGAATTTGAAATTTTACCAAGGATGAGATGCTTCGACTTGGACGTGAATTGGATAGTGTTTGGGAATACTTCCTGCAGAATTCAGGGAATGAATGGAGCGTTGCTGAAAACTCCTTCGATTGGGACCATATATGAGAACTTTGATACCTTTGGGGTGGTTTATGGGGCAGTCTATGCGTGTAAAACAATATGTGTCCTCTGGGCTTCTATCTCTACCTTGTGCGTATGTATGAGGTCTCCTTATATAGAGGGAATGGAGGGGACAAGAAGGCAAAATAGTAAACAACCATTAAGTTGGTGTTTTAAGTCCATGAATACCATTTTGAAACATTGCAAAAGATGTGGAAACTTGTCCCTTTTTGAAATTTCAATGTATGTGGACATTTTGGCTCCTTCAAATGCTCTCTAGTGTTGCTCTTTGGTTGGCCTATTGCCTCCTTCGACTGTACCTCTTGTGTAGCCTTCAAATGGGCCTTTGGTTGCCTCCTTCGAAGGGATCTTTTGAATGGACCATTTATGTACCCTTCGAATGGGCCTTTGGTTCCCTCCTTCGAATGGACTTCTTGAGTGTCTTTCGAATGGTTCCTTCGTTGTACCCATCTATTTGCCTTAGTTGCTTGATTCCAATAGCCCAAGTGAGGACTTCATTCTGGCCAATCGAAGCCTCCTTCACCATGAATGTAATGGTGCATGAGGCTTGGGCTGGGCAGCATATAATCTCTTGCCCAACAAGAAGCTTGAACCAAACCTCATCGAAAGGAAAAACAAGTTTGTCACCAACAAATGTGTGTCTTTCGAAGGCTACATTTGTGTGTTCATAATGTGACAATCTTGTGCTTGTGAAACGAAAGCAGGCATGAAGAGGGAACCTTTTGCCTTGTGAAGCTGGCTTGCAGGAAACCATTATTTTTGTGAATCAAAGTAAGCATGCAGGAGGTCACTGCTGCTGGATTGAAGAGAGATTGCAGGGGATTCTTGCTTTGTGCACTGAAGGCACACACAAAGGGAGAATTTGCCTAGTCGAAGCAGGAATCAAGCCTGCTCCAAAGAAATCAAATGCCCAATCGAAGCAAGAATTAAGCTTGCATGCAGGTAGCCATTGCATTGTGAATCAAGCCAAGATGCAAAGCTAATGGTGCAATCGAAGGAGCACTAATATGAGGCCCTTCCGTTTTGGATCGAAGGAGTCTGTTTCAAAGGAAACACATGCCCAGTCGAAGCTTGTATACACAAACAAGAAAAAGGCCAAGGCTTCAATCGAAGCTTGGAAATTTGAAGTAAGCTTGGATGAGGTTAAGTGCTCAACCGAAACCTGTCGAGATGCCAATCGAAAGACCCTTTGACATGCCAAACCGAAAGACCTTGTTTATCTTAAAAAAAATTATTTTTCTTTAATCAAGTGCTTGTAACCACCCATATAAGAAAAAATCTTGGAAAACATGAGAGGGAAAATTTTGGGGTACAACAATCATGATACCCAAGTTGCTCCATTTGCTCAGACTACTGCTATTTCTACACCTTTGTGGTGCATGTTACTCCTATGGCTAGAAAAGAGATCCAATATTTTGCACCTCCCTCAATGAATGCTCTACCATTTATGAATGATGAAGTTTATCATCATGCTCCTCCTCCGAGTGAAAGTATGGGTTTTTATGACCGTTTGGATGATTTTCAAGACCAGTTCAATGAGATGCAAAAGGAAATGAAGGCCCTTCGTGGAAAAGAATTATTTGGACATAACGTTAGTGAGCTCTGCCTAGTTCCTAATGTGAAGGTCCCAACAAAGTTTAAAGTACCAGAATTTGAGAGGTACAAGGGCAACTCTTGCCCTCGTGACCAGCTTATGATGTATATATGGAGAATGTCTACCCATACAGATCATCAACGTTTTCTCATTCATTTCTTCCAAGATAGTTTAACTAGTGCTGCTCTGAAGTGGTATATGAGTTTGGATAGTAGCAATATCCTTACCTTAAATGATCTGGGAGAAGCCTTCATCAAAAAATACAAGTATAATATGTTCATGGCACCTGACCGTGACCAGTTAAGGGCAATGGCTCATAGAAACAAGGAGTCGTTCAAAGAATATGCACACAGATGGCGCGAGATAGTTGTCCAGGTGGTGTCACCTATGGAAGAACAAGAAATGACCAAGGTCTTCCTGAAAAATCTTTAATAATTTTATTATGAAAGAATGGTTGCCAGCGCGCCTAGTGATTTTACCGAAATGGTAAGCATGGGAGTTCGCTTGGAAGAAGCTGTAAGAGAGGGTCGCTTGACAAGAAGTGACAATTTCAGCAGTACGAAGAAACCATCCTATGGGTTTGTTAAAAATAAAGAAGGAGATACAAACGCTATTATTCAAGATAGAAGGGTTAATCCTCCTAGAAGAAATCATCAGCGCCACAAACAGGTTGCTTCCGTAACTACAATTGTCAATACGGCTTCGACCATAGTTGTTTATCAAATACCATCCCCTCAGGGATATCAAGGGCAGAATCAGAGGAGAGAGCCTTTTGACTCTATCCCCATGAGCTATGTAGAGTTACTCCCAACATTGATTCAAAAAAAGTTGGTTCAGACCAGACCACCCCCTGTTATACCATCACCTTTGCCTTGGTATTATAAGGTAGATCAAATGTGTGCTTTTCATCAGGGAGCATTAGGGAACAATGTGGAAAACTGTTATCCTCTAAAATTGGAGGTACAAAAGATGGTGAGATATGTCCTGTTGTCCTTTAAAGATGTCGGCCCTAACGTAAAAGATAATACTTTGCCAAAACATGGAGGAGCAAAGTTGTCAACATGGTTGCTGGTTGTCCAGGGGACTTCCAGATCTTTAATATCAACTTGGTTAGAGGAGATTTGGTAAAGATGCATGCTGACCTCTGTGAGTTTAGTTACTATACGCATGACCATGCTGGTTATGGTATTTGCAGTACAGATATACAAGGGTGTCATAAGATAAAGGCTAATCTACAGGAAATGATGGACGAAGGCCTCATTCATATAATCAGGCCTAGGGCAGAATATGAGGAAGAAGTGAACATGGTCTTTGGATGTCTCAGAGAATTCCGAATATTTGACGTGATCCATATGAATGATGATTTGGTGCAATTGCATGCCACCTTCTGTGACATGGATGGTCAAGTAGAACACCATTATGGATCTTTTCGGATCTGCTGCATATATTCTCGTGGTTGTTCCATTGTGAAAAGAGGTATTCAGTTGTTATTGGATAATGGTACTATCAAGATTTCAGGCCATAGAGATGATTACGATGATATTAATGTGATTGAAGATTGCTTGGCTGAGACTGTGTCGGATGATGAATATGCTTCTGCGGATGAATTCTTTTCCTCGGATGAAGATATATGCTTTAGCAGTGATTCTGTGATTCCCAAATATTCTGAAGAAGGGGTGAATGTTATCGTGCCTTGTTTTAATGATCTCGCCCCTGTAGAGATTGAATATTGTAGCAAGCCAGTTATTGCTCCAGTGGTGATTTGCTTGTTGAGTCTTGTTCCTTATGAATCAGACAAAGTCGTGTCATACAAATAAAATGCTACAATTATAGAGGATGGTGTGGAAGTTCCCATCCAACCTTTGTCTGATGTCAAGAATATTGCTGAAGCCAGTCGAGTGACCCACAATGGTCATGTTTTTGCATTGGTTATTCGAGGAAATGTTAGTGCCGATAAGAAGGTTGTTGAAAGTGTTGAAACTAAGAAAGTAGTAGGGGAATCCAGTGGTGCTACTCTGGAAAAAGATGTGGATGATATATTGAAGATTATCAAGATGAGGGACTACAGGATCGTAGATCAATTATTGCAGACTCCTTCAAAGATATCTATTTTAGCTTTGCTGATGAATTCTTTCGCCCACAGAGAATCCTTGATGAGAGTATTGGATCAAGCCTTCGTGGAAAGTGATATTTCGTTGGATCAATTCAGCAGTGTAGTATGGAATATTACATCCTATAATAACCTAAGTTTCTGTGATGATGAATTGTTTGACGAAGGATGGAATCATAATCTGGCTCTCCATATCTCCATGAATTGTAAGAATGATTCACTGTCAAATGTGCTGATTGATAATGGGCCCACCTTAAATGTCATACCGAGGAGCACGCTGATGAAGCTGAAGTATCAAGGAGCTCCCATGCGCTCAAGTGGCATAATTGTAAAAGCTTTCGATGGATTAAGGAAGTCTGTTATCGGGGAAGTGGATATGCCTATTCACGTAGGCTCGCACTTGTTTCAGATTACTTTCTAAGTCATGGATATTGTGCGTGCTTACAGCTGTCTACTGGGACGACCATGGATACATGAGGCAGGGGCTGTCACTTCAACTTTGCACCAAAAGCTGAAGTTCATGCGTGAAAGAAAAGTGGTTATCATAAATGGAGAGCAAGCATTATTAATATCTCATTTATCCTCTTTCAGTGTTGTGGAAGCAGATGAAGCTGCTGTTGGAACCCAGTTCCAAGATTTATCTATTGATAATGTAAGGGAGAATGAGAATTCTATGGCTTCATTCAAAGATGCTCAGCAGGTTATGCGTAATGTCCCTAGTAAAGTATGGGGGAAGATTGTTAATCCTTTGGTGAATAAGAATAGGGCTGGTTTGGGATTTTTTGTGAAGAATGATAAAGGTGAGAACATGAAGTCGAAGTCTGCTTTGGGCAAGTATTAAGATATCTTCCACAGCGGAGGATATCTTCATCCAACTATTTCAAGGATCAATTCTATTGTGGAAGATGAAGAAGAGAAAGAAATGCCAAGTTATGTGACACACGGAGTCAAAGTCCAGAACTGGGTCACTATTGATGTTCCCTCTTGCATTCATATATCAAAGTAATTTGTTTTTATTAATCTTTTCAAAAAAGCTTTCACTCTTCCCAAGGTGAAAGTTTATATTGTATGGGCTTATCTATTTGCTTTGATCATTAAAATCATTAATAAAAGTTGTCTTTGTCTTTGATTCTCAAATTATGTCTTTATTTTTTGCTTTTTTCTTGGAAAAAATGGTAATCAGAAAAAAAAAACCTTTTGGAATAAATAATAATTGTAAATAAATCTGCATAATCACTTGATATATGTGTCAGTTTCTAAAATCAATCATAAATCATATGTGCAAATTAATTAAAAAAACATGTTGAATACAATGACCCTGCTCCCTCTCCCAACTTTGAATATCCTGTGTATGGGGCTGAGGAAGAAGAATATGGTGAAATTCCAGAAGAGGTTTCACTGTTTCTTGAGCGTGAGGAGAGTGCCATTCAGCCATATAAAGAGCCGTTGGAGACAATCAATTTGGGTTCAGAGGAAGATCCAAGAGAAGTCAAGATTGGAGCATTGTTGCATCCCGACGTGAAGAGCAGGTTGATTGAACTATTGAAAGAGTACGTTGACATCTTTGCTTGGTCATTCTAAGACATGCCTGGTTTGGATACTGATATTGTGGAACATGATTTGCTGCTAAAGCCAGAGTTCCCGCTAGTCAAGCAGAAGTTATGAAGAACTCACCCTGATATGGAAGTGAAAATTAAAGAAGAAGTTTTAAAGCAGATTAATGTCGTTTTTCTTGTGACATCAGTGTACCCTCAGTGGATTGCCAATATTGTCCCAATACCAAAGAAAGACGGAAAAGTTTGCATGTGCGTAGATTATAGAGATTTAAACAGAGCTAGTCCAAAAGATGATTTTCCACTGCCATATATTTACATGTTGGTTGATAGTACAACAAAATTGAAAGTATTCTCGTTCATGGATGGATTTTCATGATATAATCAAATAAGAATGGCTCTTAAGGATATGTAAAAAGTAACGTTTATCACACCCTGGGGAACATTTTGTTACAGAGTGATGCGCTTCAGGTTGAAGAACGCTAGTGCAACGTACCAGAGGGCTATGACAACCCTATTCCATGATCTGGTGCACAAGGAAATTGAGGTATATGTTGATGATATGATTGCTAAATCCCAGACTGAAGAAGGGTATATAGAAGATTTGTTGAAATTATTTCAGCGTTTGAGAAAGTATCATCTCCGCTTGAATCCAAATAAATGCACCTTCGGTGTCTGATCAGGGAAGTTGTTAGGTTTCATTGTCAGCCAAAAACGAATTAAAGTTGATCCTGATAAAGTCAAATCAATTCAAGAAATTCCTGAACCGAGGACTGAAAAGCAAGTTAGAGGCTTCCTTGGACATATGAATTACATTTCCAGATTCATTTCCCATATGACAGCAACATGTGAACCAATCTTTAAGTTGTTAAAAAAGGATCAAGGTTGTGTATGGACAAATGATTACCAAAGGACATTTGAAAGTATTAAAGAGTATCTTCTTGGACCTCCTATCTTGCTCCCGCCTAACTGTGTTTGATAATTCTATGGGTTGTATTTTGGGACAACAAGATGAAATAAGGAAGAAGGAATATGCCATTTATCATCTCAGCAAGAAGTTTACTGACTGTGAGTCGTGGTATTCTATGCTAGAAAAAACATGTTATGCTCTGGCCTGAGCAGCAAAGCGGTTGCAACAATATATGTTGAATCATACTACTTAGTTAATTTCCAAAATGGATCCAATTAACTATATTTTTGAAAAGCCTACTCTTACTGGGAGAATTGCCATTTGGAAGATGTTTTTGTTTGAATATGATATTGAATACCATACTCAGAAGGCTATAAAAAGTAGTGTGTTGGCGGATTATCTTGCTCACCAACCGGTTGATGATTATCAGTAAATTAAATATGATTTCCCTGATGAGGATGTGATGTTCTTAAAAATAAAAGATTATGATGAACTGTTGCTTGAGGAAGGTCCTGATCCTGAATCTCGTTGGGGAATGGTATTTGATGGAGCCGTGAATGCTTATGGAAAAGGAATTGGTCTTGTAAATATCACTCCTCATGGATCACACATTCCTTTCATTGCAAGGCTGACATTTGATTGTACCAATAATATGGCAGAGTATGAGGTTTGTATCATGGATCTCGAGGAGGCCATTGATCTCAGGATCAAAGTTCTATATGTATATGGTGATTCAGCTTTGGTAGTAAATCAGATTAAAGGAGAATGGGATATTGTTAGCCTAGCTTGATCCCTTACAAAGACTATTCTAGAAGATTATTACCCTTCTTTAACAATTTTGAATTCCATCATATTCCTAGAGGTGAAAATCATATGGCGGATGCTTTGGTGACTCTGGCTTCTATGTATCAAGTGAATACTTGGAACGATGTGCCTCGTATCACAATGCAACGTTTGGGTAGACTGGCTCATGTGTTCGCAAAAGAGGGAGTAGCAGATGAAAAATCTTGGTATTATGATATCAAGCATTCTCTCCAGACTCAGGAATACCCGGCCGATGCATCAAATAAAGATAGAAAAACATTAAGGAAGTTGGCAGGCAGCTTTTTCCTCAATGAAGATGTGTTATACAAAAGAAATTATGACATGGTCTTGCTCAGATGTGTGGATAGACACGAATCAGTCATGTTGATGCATGAAGTCCATGAAGGTTCCTTTGGTACTCATGTCAATGAGCATTCGATGGCAAAGATGATGCTTAGGGCAGGTTACTATTGGCTAACAATATAATCTGACTATTACAAATTTGCAAAGAAGTGCCAGAAATGCCAGATTTATGCTGACAAAATTCATGTGCCTCCGACGCTTCTCAATGTTATTTATTTCCCATGGACTTTCTCTATGTGGGGTATTGATATGATTGGAATGATTGAACCCAAGGCGTCAAATGGACATAGTTTTATCTTGGTGGCAATTAACTACTTCACCAAATGGGTGGAAGCAGCTTCATATGCTAATGTTACTAAGCAGGTAGTAGTGCGCTTTATCAAGAACAATCTCATATGTTGGTATGGTGTGCCAAGCAGGATTATCATCGACAACGGCTCAAATCTGAATAATAAAATGATGACAGAAATTTGTGAAGAATTCAATATTGTCCATCATAATTCATCTCCCTATAGGCCAAATATGAATGGGGCTGTTGAAGCTGCTAATAAGAACATCAAGAAGATCATCTAGAAAATGGTTGTTGCTTATAAAGATTGGCATGAGATGCTCCCTTTTGCTTTGCATAGGTATCGAACATCTGTCCGCACTTCAACAGGGTTAACCCCGTTCTCCCTTGTGTATAGCATGGAAGAATTACTCCCCTTTGAGGTTGAGATTCCCTCTTTACGCGTGATAATGATAACCAAGTTGTTAGAGGCTGAATGGGTCTCGAACAGGTTTGACCAGCTGAATTTGATTGAAGAGAAAAGAATGACGACTTTGTGTCATGGTCAGTTATACCTGAAGAGAATGAATAAAGCTTTTGATAAGAAGATCAAGCCTCGTGAATTCAGAGAAGGCGACCTCGTGCTCAGGAAGATCATGTTTTTTAAGGCTGATTCTAGGGGAAAGTGGACTCCCAATTTTGAAGGCCCGTATCTTGTCAAGAAAGCCTTCTCTGGTGGTGCATTGATTCTTGAAACAATGGATGGCGAGGAGTTCCCACGTCCTTTGAATACTGATGCAGTCAAGAAATACTTTGCCTAAATAGATAAAAGAACAGCTCGCTAAGCTGAAAACTCGAAAGGGTGGCTTAGGAAAAAAGGAGCGTCTCGGTAGGCCGAAAACCAGAAAGGGAGGTCTAGGCAAAAATTAGAGACACAAACAGAATAAATTTTCCCGGTATGTTGAAAACCCACAAAGGAAATCTAGGCAAAAGTTAGGGATTTCCTGGAAAGTAATTGCGTCAGACAAGACTTGGTCATTGAAGCAACAATCTTCTTGGATCCTCACCACTCTTCAATCGAAGTCTCTGCTCAGGAATTCAAAGTTGTTAGGGAGAATAGTGGTCATTGTATTTCAATGTATCTTTTCCAATATATTACCATTTCCCAAACTTTGTAATCATCTATGGAGTCTCGACATTTGCATACTACCATTCTAATAATAAAGTTTAAGCTTTTATCCAATTCTTTGCAATTCAGATTTTATTCAGCTTACAAAGATTTCATTTATTATTGATAGTAATTTTCAAAGCAAAAAGATTAAATAACAAAAATTATTCTTTTGAAAAGAAATTACAAATTACTTCTTGCTTTAGATTTTATGACTCAAGGAGAACAAAAATAGTGACTCCAAGGATGGACGAACTCTGAAGTTTTGGAAGTATGTGTTCCCCAGGAAGGCTCTCCCGGGTCATTTTTGTTGGTATGTGTATGATCTTTTTGAGTTCCTCATATAGTTGGAAATGATGCCAATTAATGTATGGTGCAGTGTTGGGTTTGTGATCCCATTTTCCCCAGTCAAGTCTTGGTTCATTTTTCGGGTCTGTATGGTATGAAGTCTCTACCCCAGATTCCCCAGTAAGGTCTCCACTCACATGACGAAAGTATTTTCCCCTTTGTGTGCCGAGATGAAACCATTTTCAAAACATCGCCCTTTGCAGTGCTAGCATTTTTGTCGTTGTTTGTTTCCCAGGAAACCAGACAAGGGCAATATCTTCTCTAAAGAGTGTTGAAACAGTTGTCAACTTTTTGGATTTTCTCCCGCCCAGTGCTGGGTTTGATTTAAAATCCCCATAAGTTTGATTTCTTGTTGTAATGTTTGACTTCTTAAATCCCCAGGTAAGGTTGAGATAACGTGTCTCTCTGAAAATTGTTATCCCCATGAGGTTTCATAATTTCTCCCCAGAGAAGTGGGTGCAATCATCACTCTCAGTATTGAAGAATGTATTTTGGGTTCCCCTCGATGATATGGTGTTGACCTCCCTAATGAAGTCAATATAAGATCCTCAATTGATGTCTCGATAATGTGGTTTTCGTCTACCCTATTGAAATCAGTATTGCAATCCCCAGTAGAAGTACAAATGTTTAAGCATTTGTTTTCCTCATTAAAGTCTGTGTGATGTTCCCTGGTGAAGCCTGAAGGAGAATGTTATATCCATGTATCTGTATTGATTTATTGTTATAATTTGATTATTTTCAGATTATGTTCCTTCCCAGTAGACTTAAGCCATGAAATGGGAATTTGTTTCCTCAGTTGGTGCTTACTTTCTTATGAAATCTTCATCCTGGATGTGATTTATCTGAGTATTGACTTTACCCAAGTTGGTTTTGTCTTGTTATTTCCTATGTTGTGTGTCTGTTTTGTCAGCATATACATGATAATGTTCATACATTCATACATACAACATGCATAGTTAAATTTAGAAATTCATTGCTCATCTGCATTCATTAATATTTTGTTGGCATATTACCCTATTTGAAGAGTTATGTTACCCTCTCTCCAATAGAGTGTCAACCTTAAGCAGAAAGTGTATATCCTTTCAATTTCCCCACTGCGTTATCCCTCGTGGAAGAATTTTGCTTCAACCTCCCTGTCCAACTCTTTGTCTAGGTAGAACATGGTTCCCTCTTGAGTTTATTTCTCATGAGGTGTTATTTTGGTTAATTGTTTCATCCCGGTTTATTTCTGGTTTGAATTTGTGGTCCCCAACAACATTATTATTTTGATTTCTGTAAGCTTTGATCCCTAGTTCGAGAATATGCATTTATTTTGCACGTGAAGATTTTAGCCCCTCAGCAGGAACATTTTAACATTTCCTCAGGAAGTCCTATTTCTTTCCCCAAGAAATCATTATTGCAATTCCTTCTCATAACAGCAAGTGGCAGGTCTCTTTATTTGAGCAACCTGTATTTCCCCAGTAAGTTTGTTAGTTCCCAGATAATATTTATATTTCGTTACTCTAATGAATGGTAGCCTCGTCAATATGGGAGGTAGTTCGTTGTTGAGATTTGTTACTCCAATGAATGGTAGCCTCATCATTATGGGAGGTAGTTCGTTATTGAGATTTGTTACTCTAATGAATGGTAGCCTCGTCATTATGGGAGGTAGTTCGTTGTTGAGATTTGTTACCCCAATGAATGGTAGCCTTGTCATTAGGGAGGTAGTTCATTGTTGAGATTTGTTACTCCAATGAATGGTAGCCTCGTCATTATGGGAGGTAGTTCGTTGTTGAGATTTGTTACTCCAATGAATGGTAGCCTCGTCATTATGAGAGGTAGTTCATTGTTGAGATTTGTTACTCCAATGAATGGTAACCTCGTCATTATGGGAGGTAGTTTGTTGTTGAGATTTGTTACTCCAATGAATAGTAGCCTCGTCATTATGGGATGTAGTTCGTTGTTGAGATTTGTTACTTCAATGAATGTTAGCCTCGTCATTATGGGAGGTAGTTCGTTGTTGATATTTGTTACTCCAATGAATGGTAGCCTCGTCATTATGGGAGGTAGTTCATTATTGAGATTTGTTACTACAATGAATGGTAGCCTCGTCATAATGGGAGTTAGTTCGTTGTTGAGATTTGCTACTCCAATGAATGGTAGCCTCGTCATTATGGGAGGTAGTTCATTGTTGAGATTTGTTACTCCAATGAATGGTAGCCTCGTCATTATGGGAGATAGTTTGTTGTTGAGATTTTTTACTCCAATGAATGGTAGCCTAGTCATTATGGGAGGTAGTTCGTTGTTGAGATTTCTTTTTTCGATGAATGGTAGTCTCGTCATTATGAGAGATAGTTCATCATTGAGATTCACGTTACTATAAAGAAGTTCATTTGTTTCTAGTCATGAGTACTGGTTCTAATCATTTATTACCTACCATAATATTGGTATTTACCGGTATTATCTTACCATTTCTTTCCCCGGTGGGTCAACGTTACTTTTTTCTATCTCCTCGGTGACTGGATAGTTCACAGTCATCTATCGACCACTTTTATCCCTTACCTCCTCTCCTCAAACTTTGAGTTGATGATGCCTTATCTCCTCTTTGGGGTTTACCTCAATAGAGTCTAGTCTTTTGTTCACCAATGATTTATTTTCCTAGTCGGGTTTTTCTTTTGATCCTTGTTTTTATTTCCTACATCCCCAGTGGTGTCTTGTGTCATTTTTGGATTTGTTCATTTTCATTTATAATCTTAAGCATTGCATGGCATATTAGAGCAAAAAATAGGGCTTGTTTTATATTTAAGTATCTTCAATCGCGTCGACATGAAGATTTTAACCTTCGCATTTCCGGATAGAAGACACTTAAATAAGGGCAGCTGTTGTACCCCAATTTTTGCCCCTAAGATTCTTATATCATCTCATACCATCACAATACAACAAGATCACACATTAGGGTTTTGGGTACTACTCCTACTCCATCCTATCTTTAGGTTTGTCTATGAGGGATGACCAAGAATCTTGAATTGTGAATCTTGTAAATATATCCTTTTGACTAACATCAAAATATGTGTATATGTCTCTTTGAATTTCATCTTGTAGGTAATGGCACAATTTCAAGTATCTTACCATCTCCTAGCATAGAGGACCAAAATTAGGGTTTGGAATTTAATCAGGAAATTATAACTTTTTAGGCAATACTTGATTCCATGTTTCTCTACATGTTCACGACCATCTATGATTGGAAATCTGATCATCAATTCAGGTTTGAAATGGCTCAATTGACAAAAGGGGGGTAAATTGGTCATTTTGTCAGAAGTCAACCAAAGTCAACTGATGATCAAGGGGACTTTTAGTCAACTATCAATTCAATGTCCATGTTTTCATATTTCATGGTCAATGGTGGCATAAAATCAAGAGGAAGTGTGAATTGAAGATAACTTGTCAATGAAGTTATTTGGAATTTTGAATTTTTTTCTAAGTGTTCATAGTACTGAATTTTGATTGGTCATAACTTTCTCAATTTTTATTGAAAATGTAAAAACTTTACATGCCTGGAAAGAGGATACAAAATTCTTCAACTTTGTATTATAGGCCTCAAGCCCAAAAAGTGAAAGGAGAAAAAGTTATGGAGCTTGGAAGTTTTGGACACTTGGTGAAATTTCTCAAATATAACAAAAATTTGATTCCTTCATGATTAATTTTGAATGTCCATTTGAGCTCAAATCAAAAAGTTGGCAACATGAAAGTTGGAGTATGAAGTGTGCTCTTCATTTTTGGTTCAAGGATCATTTCAAATGTTCAAGTGTGGAGAGAGATATATTTCTTAGGATTTCAGGCCTAGAGATGGCATTTTGCTTAGCCATGCGCGCGCTAAGCCAAGCATTTTATCAAGCAGTTTGTGGGCATGCCTTCACCATCATTTTTCTCCTTGAAATTTTGATTTTTTTTTGAAAAGTATCCAACATCAAAGATCAAGCCCTAAATGTGAAGAACAACTTTGCTTTAGAAAGTTTCTCAAAATAACCCTTACATTTTGAGATATAATCATGGGAAGAAGGTACCATATAAGCTGATTTTTGCCCAGCAACAAGGCATGTCACGCGCGCGAAGTCAGAAATTCCAGCAAACACATGATGTGCATACACTCATAGCTATTTATCTCATCGATTCAAGCTTTGTTTTGAAAAATTTTGTTCATCAAAGTTGGAGTATGAAGTGTCCTCTCCATTTTTTATTCAAACTTTGTTATGATTCATGCACTATGGAGAGAGAGATAAGGAGATCAAGATAGGATCATGATTTTGGAAAGCCTGCATGAAAATGAATGGAATGGCACGATGCTTGTTTTAAGCAACATTAAGTTTCCAGCTCAGCAAACACATTCTTTATTCATTTACCCCAAAACGCATGCATTATATCATTATTTGAACATAAAACACGCAACACACCTCACCACCTCACTCTCACTTTTCATTATCCTATTTCTACTCTCTTATTATTTCTCCTTCTATAAAATAAAGGTTGGATTCAATTGAAAGGGTTAGGAAAAAAAAATCACACAAGCTATCTCTCTCTATCTCACAAAGCTTTTCTCTCTCTACAAGTTCAGAATTGCTTCTCTCTCTTTGAATCTCAAGCAAGTTGCATCCATTTTTATCAAAGCTTTCTCCATTTTCCTCAAAAGCTTCCTTCGCATCTCTCTCCCTTGATTATCTTTGAATCTTCAAGTCAAACATCTCTAATTTGCTTGCTCTTTATTTGAGCTCAAGCATCAACTAATTTGTTCACACGGTAGATGCTCCATAATTTCTCTCTCTTAACTGCAGCTGGTGCTTCTTCTTAATCCGCGAGTCTTTTGAAAAATCCAAGAGCATATTCATTTTTCTTGCATTTTTGTGATTAATTTTTATTTTTGGATCGTTTAATTTGGTGGAGAATTGAAGGAGAAATGTGAAGTTGAAATATGTTTGATGAATTGGCCAAATCAAAACCGTGTTCATGCATCAATATTCGCGCGCTTTTTTCTCTATCATCAATGCATCATTTCATGAGATTTTTGATACCATCGTGCTCAGCACATTTTGATCTTGATGTTTGCATTTTTTATTTTCATCAAGAAACGCGTGAGTTATCATGATCTGAAAGTTTGGTTTCAAAACTGAAAAATAGAAAGGGTATAGTATTTTGGTTGGGATGACTACGTGGTTGTTTTCTATTGAACATGTTCTTGCCTCATTTTACAGCGCATTTTGAGAAAAACATGTGTAATAGGCCTTTGTATTTTTAAATTTTCTTTGTTTTCTCAATTTTTTTTTGATATTTTCCTCACTTCAAAAATTATCACGAAAATATTTTTAATTCCTTTTTCAATATATTTTCATATTTTCATATTTTTATCATTTTTTTATTAAATAAATTCATGTAGTTAATAAGGGTTTTAATATTCTTTTAAGTTTTAAAATTTATTTTCCTATTTCTACTAAATCAAAAAATAATAAAAAAATAATTTCTAACATCTCTCTGAGTTTACTTCTTAAAAATATTTTTTTCCCAATTTTTTAAAATTCTTGGGTTAAATATTAAATCATTTGTTGGACATATCATCTTTTCTTTGTCTTTTTTATGAATTGTGTAAATAATTTTCATTTAATTCTTTCTTTTGGGATAAAATTCAAGAAAAATATACTCACTAATCCTTATAATTTTATTGACATTTAGGTAATCTTACATCAAATTTATTTGAATCCTAAAATAAATTGAATATTTTTTAACTTAATTTCTTTTTTCTAGGGTTTTGTTTGATCATTCACACTATTTGATTTAAATTTCTAACTTTCCATGCCTATAAAATCAGAGATGAAATTGTTTAGAGTGCTTGAACAAGTTGAGGTCACAAAGATCATTTTTCTGGAATTTTAAAATGTGATTTCACATCTTTTTACAAATTGTTTTCCAAAATATCTCTAGTTTAGGCATTTTTCTAGCCAGTTTCAAAGTTTACATTTTTAAATCAAATTTCCAACTTAATCCAAGAACTCTAAATTCTATTTCTGACTTTTATAGAACTTTATAAATTTAGGGTTTTAATTTCATAATTTTACAAGTTATTTTCCTATTTTAAATCTAATGTTTGACTTAGGTTTGTACTTAGAGTTTTACTTTTGATAAAGACTTGTAATTGGGAACTTTTGTACATAATTCTTGTTTAACTTTTGATTTGGCATTTGATATTGACTTGAAGCTTATTTTAGGACAAATTATTCAACATCATTGGATCTTGGGTGTTGATAGGTTGAAAAAACCAAATCCATCAAGACGGATGAATGATGTTGATGATATTTGAAACTAAATTTCATCTAATACATCCCTCCCTCTTCATCTTGCCCCATTCTTACTTGTGATAAATGTTATTGGATAACAATTTACATATCATTTCTTAAAACATATGGTACATAGATTGCTATTGACCGGCCTCAAAATAGGTGTGATTGCTTAACATAGCGCTAAATTTTTTCCTGATTTGAGAAATGATCATTTGTGGCCCAAACCCATGTTTGTAAGCCCAAGTATGTTAATTTGAATCCTTTGATCCAATAACCTTGAGATTCATTGTTAGGAGGCTTTGGTCTTATCAATCCTCTAATGAATCTTCAAAAGCTTTGGTTAAAGTGAATCACTTAAATATCGTTGATCATTTATTGTTGCCTTAAGAATTTTAAATAAATGATATACTTGACAAAAAGCAAATGAAACTTGTTGTTGAGAGGCTTTGGTTTTATCAATCTTATAATGAGTTTCAAATGCAAGTTTCAAGATGGTCATTCGGCTAACCTCTAATTTCTAACAATTGACTTTATTTTGTACTTTTACTTTATGCTTTTATTCTAAGCACCACTTATATTAGCATTTACATTTCATGTTATTTTCATCTTTGCTCACTTGAGCATTTATCTTTATGTCCTTTTCTTTTGCTCACTTGAGATTTTCATTTTCTTTTTGAAGATACTTAATAACCAACTTGAACAATAAAAAGCTTTAATGTTACTTGGAATATTTGGTTACTATCCTTGGTATTATGGAGTGATGGACTTCTTAATATTAGGACTAGAGACCTTGACTTACCTTGAGACCTTGTGACCTCAACTGTTATTTTGTCTAGAGTTCTTGGGGTTTACCCCAAGACATTGGGTTGTTTGTTTACTTTGTGTGTAGGTTATTGTGATTACATGTTTTGTCTGTGATAGGAAATTCATATGTATACAGCCGTTACTCTTTCCAATTTTCGTGAAGACTTAATACAATTGAAGCTTGGTTTTCTTAAGAGGTTTATTATCTTTGCTTGTTTGGTTACAAATCCAAAGGATGGTAATTCTACATTGACTCATCGTGTCAAGTGTTGGCCTCTTGTTGGTTAGACGGTTCTTTTCCCTAGCTTTTACCTTATGCTTTAGGATAGTCCCTTCATCTCCTCCCACCTTCTTTAATTTCAAAAAATCTTCTCCCTCCTTTTTAAAAATCTTCTTGTTTTTAAACTTGAACCTTTTTCACAATAAACTCGGACTTAGGTTCATGCATTTTCAAAATATTTTCTTAATCAAACTTTAATAAACTTAATAATATCTTGACATTTTTTTGTGAGAAGACTAAAAGTAAATCAATCTCATTCAAACTATCTTTGCCACTTTGGCTTTTTACTTTAAAATTTTCTCAAAAGATTAGACTCTTGTCAATCCTTGTAGTGATGTGAACTACTATACTTATATGATATGTAGTGAAGTGAGATATTTTCCACTTGGGTGTGGAGTGAGTCTTTATAGGTTTTAAAATCCAAGCCATATCCTCCACTTTGAGATGACTCAAATTCTCCTTTCTCATAATCGTGGGTAGTAAGTATGTTCTTCCACTCGGATAAGACGATGATGTCTTGTCTCTTAAACTTAACAAACACACTTGTGTTTTAAGTTTTTAAAGGTGAACTACGAGTACCCTGACCCCCTATTGCACGGAAGGTGGTACGTAGGCACTAAAGGAACACAACCGCAGCGGGTGCAAAAATCATAAAAAATACTTCTTTTCTTATCCCCACAATCTATTTTTGTATACAACATTTATAGCCAAAATACACAAATTTACAAAGAGGTTCATGTGGAGTACCATAGATGTTTAGGGTGATAATACATTCCCTTTGCATAACCAACCCCCGAACTTAGATTCTCTCCCCCTCTTTTTGTATTATTTACTCTTTTCCCATTCCTTTGGAAACAATAATGCACAATGGTGATTTTTAATTTGATCTGTGCAAGTCAAGTCAATCCAAAGGCTTAGTCTCAACATTTCTACCGCTACAGATGGATCATATGTTATGTGGGGGGTGAAATCCCTATGAAATACATGAGTCTGCTCATGGAACTCAGCCGTTCCTCGCGGGATTCACGCTCTCCTTGCTAAACTTATGAGATTGCTCGGGAAATTCATCTTCTCCTTGCAGAACTCATGATATTGCTCGGGGAATTCATCTTTTCCACGCGATACTCATGGGATCACTCGGGAAATTCTACTTCTCCTTGAAATACTCATGGGATTGTTTGCTTCTTACTAAACGAGGGTTTATCGATTCCGTTTAGTCGTAGCAATCCCCATTCACTTGTTTTGCGGTGGGAGGATAGATTTTGTTTATCCATCGAATTCACTGGTTTTCTCTGCTTTACAGGTGAAATGGTAGAACCAATCGAAGTGGCCTCCACAGACGAGCAAGTTGTAATAGAGGAGGCAAGTGGAGCCAACGAGGGACTCCACTTGGTTGACACTATCACCGAAGAATCATTAAAAGCCTAAATCTTCAACAACACTCGGAGGGAGGCGTACACAGTCATCGAATATGGAGGTGACCAGGAAGGTTTCAGATGAAATTTTATGATCTTTCGCCTGACCCCTACGGCTAGAATATGCTCGCATTTCCAAGAAGATCTCTTCCCTATGTATGAAGTCCTCTTCAAAGATATGGGGCTTTATCTTCCCTTTAGTGACTTTCAAATGGGTGTCTTTAATGATTTGTCTCTGGCGCCTTCCCAACTGCACCCCAACGTGATCGCCTTCATACGGGCGTTTGACATCACTTGTCGGCATCTTAGAATTGGAGAGATGATTCTCCTCTTCTTTAGGATTTTCCACCTTCAATGGAAATCTAAGGGAGGAAAGCATATTTGGGTTTCTTCTAAGCAATCCAAGAGGCTGTTCAGGATGTACATGGACTTTGTCTGCGATTTTAAGGACAAACGGTATATCGTACAACCTGCATCCCAAGAGGCTATGGATGCGGTGTTCCACCCAACTATTGTCATCGACGAGGACATGGAAGTTTTTTATGACAAGGATGGTGTGATACGATGGGAGAACTGACTTGGGATTTGCGTTTGTGTTCGCACTTGTTCAGTTTAGCAAGAGTCACCACCGACTTTTTATTTTATCCTAAGGAAAGGTCAAAAAGCACAGGAAAGACCTTTGAGTTGTTTTTGTGGGTTCGGGGGGTAGATTATGAAAAGGGAAGGTGCTAGCACCCTTTTCATCCATGGTTATCCATGGGATCTTAGTTACTTGTTTTAGATCACTTGCCTTTGCTTTTCAATTGTTTGAAATGGTGCTTCGTGTGTATGGTTTTGAAAATGTTTTAAAAAAGATGCCTTGTCTAGGCAACCTTTGTAACAATTCTTGTTTGAATGTTTTACAAAGGTGTTTGTCTTTTTGAAAAGATGTTTCAATGTTTTTGAAAGTTTGTTTTGAAATTGTGTGTATTTGAAAGTAGCAAGGATGTTTTGCAAGCTTTTGATCAAGTAACTAAGAGTTGTCTACCCTATTTTACTCAAAGATCTTTCTTATGTTTTTAACCCTTTTAACAGTGTTGCTTCACCATTGTGTTTGGTGAACAACCTTGCGTTAGGATGTTAAGCGGGACAGGCGCGGGTCATCGTATAGACCATGATAGCAATAACGTCAAGTATCTTTGGTAATTTTTCCTTAAGGGACTTGATCATTTTGTTTAGGCAACTAGGATAGCGCTATCGAGGGACTATGATCATTTTGATTGTTCTTGTTTTGCCAAAGTACTTGACATGCATAACATGGCCCATTTGTTTAGGCAACCAAGTGGAGATACCCTAAGGGGTGTTTGTGTGCAAGTGTGCATGATTTTATCTTGAATTAGTGATTGTCTACTTGTTGATTTTATCTTGCCATATATATCCTATTTACTAGCAAGCATATAAAAGTAATAAAGCGCAGAAAGATAAAATCCTACACTATTACAACCATATTGAATTGCACGAGAATATAAAGGCAAAAATAAAATAAAATCAAGAAAAATGAGGGTCTTTCGATTGAGGCAGAAAACCCTTCAATTCTTCCCTTTCTGGCTCTCTTCGATTTGGCCTGAAAAAGGTGAAGGCATGACTTTCGACTGAGGCCTCACGGTCAGCCTGTTGTGCCTTTCGATTGGGACCAGTGAGATAGCATGTTGTGCCTTTCGACTGGGTCTGGAACCAGTATAAGATGCAATCTTTCTACCTCCTTCGACTGGGGGTTGGAGTCAGTGGAGTCATCTTTTGTTTGAGGCATGGAAACGGAAAGGTTATGGATTTCGTCTGAGGTCTGGAAACAACAAGGTTCTCGCTTTTCCACAGGCTCCTTGCTGACTCCTTGTAAGCATGTTGGGTCCTAAAATTGTGATTCGAAAGGCTTGTGCAGCTAGCCAATCGAAGGGTATAACAAACCTGTCTCAAGTTCTTAAATGCAACATCCAAACATAACTACAGTCCAGGGGTTAGCACAAAAAACCAATGGGTCTCAAAGTCTAAATTATAACCAATTAAGGTTGAGTTTTCAGCATAAGAGCAGTCAGAATCTAATGCTAAAACATGGTCTAGAAATATCTACATTTTCTTTATTGGCATGTGTATATGATGTTTAAATGAAAGAGTTCTAAGTTTAGAGAGAACTTACCTCTTGATGTGTTTAATTGAAAGAGCTGTAGGTGACCTTTTTTGATGGTGGAGGGAGCCTCGCTGGGATCTTCCTGAAGCTAGTTCTGTTAATGTTTGGTTTGGGCAGTCACTGAATCGAAGAGAGTATATGATGGTGATACGTGAATCGAAGGTTGCTTCAGTCTAGGGGAAGTAAATCGAAAGGTATACCACTGAGACTTTTTATGGAAAAAAATATTAGAGTTCTGAAGGTTTGAGAACGTTGGAGAGTTTGAGAATATGGGAGAGTTTTAGTGCTTGAGGATTTTTTATGATTTTTCTCTCTTAGCAAAAATCTGGACCCTTTCTTTGTCAATGGTTCCTCTATTTATAGAGAAAAGGTTTGGGAGTTAAAACAAAGATGTGGCTTGGCTGAAACGTGAATATTAAGTCATGTCAGATTTTCCAAGGTCCCGAGGTGAAGTACTGAAGTTATTGGTTAAAAGGGACTGACTTCCCTGTCTTATGGTGAAGTACAAGCATGATTTTAGCAAAGCATGGGCTTTGGCGCAGGATTTGTACTTAACAAGTTCACTTTCGTGCGAAAAACTTCTGGTCAAAGGCTTAATCACCTGGACAATAGCTTAATCCAAAATGTAAGCAATTAATTATGGAGTGAGATACAAGCATTAAGTCTTGTAAAGTAAGATCACGTAGCAGGGTCCACAGATTTGATCAGTTGTCCTTTCAAGATCCTATTTCCCACTTGTGTCGAAGAGTACTAGAAATGTACTAAAGAAAACCGCGTCGAAGGATTTAGAGTTGGGTTTGAGAGATGGTGATTCGAAGGGAACCAAAACTCCAATCAAAGCCTTTTTGTGAAGGTGGCTCATGTCTAATCGAAAGCTTGCACGCCAGGGGGTACATGTGGTCAAACGAAAGACAAAATGTTCATATTCGAAAGAGACAAATAGGGAGCAAAAGGTGCAAATCGAAGGATGTTAAAAGAGAGCCTTTTGCCTTGGAATTGAAATAAATTACAAGAGGCTCTTTTCCTTGTGAATCCAAACCAAAATGTGTCAGAGGCCCATGCCCAGTCTAAGGATGCAAGCCAAGCTTGTGTCGAAAGAGGCCAAAAGGCCAATCGAAAGAGCTAAAACGAAGAACACTTGTATTTCTCCAATTTTTGTCAAAATAATATTTTTATCTGTTTTCTCCCTTTTTGACAGTTTCCTTTTAATTTTGGTACTGGAAAATTCCAAAGTACTTGTGCAAGCTTGAACCTTGCGAATCCTTGTGAGAAAGGCCTTGGAGAATGAGAGGGAAAATTTTGGGGTACAACAGTTGCCCTTGTTCAATCTTCTTGAACCTGAAGAGTTAGATTGGTAGTTTTGCCGTTCGCGACTCGAAGGTAAAAGAATGATTGGACACTAGAGTGCCCAAAAAATTTGCACTCGTCAAAGCGTAGTTGAGGGAATGGGCTTAAGGATGCCATTTGGAGATGTGACAGAAACTTGTCGGGGATGGGCTTAAAGATGCCATCTGGAGATGTGACAGAATCTTGTCGGAGATGGGCTTAAAGATGCCATTTGGAGATGTGACAGAAACTTGTTGGGGATGGGCTTAAAGATGCCATCTGGAGATGTGACATAATCTTGTCGGGGATGGGCTTAAAGATGCCATCTGGAGTGTTTGTTGAACGTATGTTGTAGGTGAAAGAATGAGTATAAGAAAGGTGTCCATGTTTTGGAACATCTCTGAGCTGGGGGTCTGAATAAGCAGTAGATTGACATCCATGTTTGGCGAATCCGTAAACTGTTTTCGGAAGTTGAAGTTGAATAAGCGATAGATTAACATCCGTATTTGGAGAATCCGTAAACTATTTTCAAGAGTTGAATCTGAACAAGCGATAGATTAACATCCGTGTTTGGAGAATCTGTAAACTGTTTTCAGAAGTTGAAGTTGAATAAGCAATAGATCAGCATCCGTGTTTGGAAGCATCCGTAAACTGTTTTCAAAAGTTGAATTTGAACAAGCGATAGATTAACGTTCGTGTTTGGAGAATCCGTAAACTGTTTTCAGAAGTCTTGAAGTTGAGTAAGAAATAGATTAACATCCGTGTTGGGAAGCATCCGTAAACTGTTTTCAAAGGTTGAATCTGAACAAGCGACAAATTAACATCCGTGTTTGGAGAATCCGTAAACTGTTTTCAGAAGTTTTAAAGTCTGTATGAGTAGCAGAATGACTTCCGTGGCGATTGCACTGGGGAGAATCAAACTGCTAGTGTAAAGGATAGAATGGCATCCGTGTCTGGCGCGTATCTGAACTTTGAGGTTGATAGTTTAATCTAGATGAGGGATAGAATGACCACCGTGTCTGGGACGTATCTAGTCTGTATCGGATTGCTGAAGTCTAAATGAATAGCAGAATGACCGCCGTGTCTGGGGTGTATCTGTACTGTATTTGAGCAATTGTTAACAAAATCCTTTTAATCTTATCCTGAAAAGGGTAAAATGTTAGCTAAAACACAAAGTTATGTTGTATGATATGTATGATGCAATGAACTGTATTTCATCGATGTTTATGATATATGAATGTAATGGTTATGCATGCAAGCTGAGTAGCCGTCTTGTTGAGGAAGATAAAATCCGGATAGCTGGAGATAATGGATTCTTTGACTGCTGCCGGGGAAAGTGAATCCTTGACTGCTATAGGGGATTGCAAGTCCTTTGATCGTTAAAAGTGAGAAGTTCTGGGACCACTGTTGGGGAAATCAGGAGTTTGGGTTGTATGCCAATCTACTGGGGATCTCTGTTTTGAGGAGATCTTCACTGGGGAATATCTGAATACTCTATGAGGAACTGAGAATGAGAGTCTTCATTCTACTTGGGGAATAAGAATTTTGTGGGGAATAGCTATACTGTTGCGGAGTGGCTATCCTGTTGGAGAGTAAAAACTTAGGACTCTGGGAAAAGCTTATTCCTGTCTGGAAGAAGTTTAGGTTTAGGTCGTATGCCACTTTAAGAATAAGAATATTTACTCTGTTGGGGATATCAGGAAGTTGAATTGTATGTTATAGGTGAAAGGATGAGAAGCAGGAAGGTATCTGCGTTTGGAGCATCTCTGGGCTGAGGATAAATTCTGAATAAGTGACATAATGGCAACCGTGTCTGGAGCGTATCTGGACTGTATCGGAAGTTGAGATCTGTATGAGTAGCAGAATGACTTCCGTGTCTGAAGTGTATCTGAAACTGTAACTAGGATCTGAATAAGTGACAGAATGGCAACCGTGTCTGGAGCATATCTGGACTGTATCTGGTGTTGAGATCTGTATGAGTAGCAGAATGACTTCCGTGTCTGGAGTGTATCTGAAACTGTAACTGGGATCTGAATAAGTGACAGAATGGAAACCGTGTCTGGAGCATATCTGGACTGTATCTGGTGTTGAGATCTATATGAGTAGCAGAATGACTTCCATGTCTGGAGTGTATCTGAAACTGTAACTGGGATCTGAATAAGTGACAGAATAGCAACTGTGTCTGGAGCGTATCTGGACTGTATCTGAAGTTCAGATCTATATGAGTAGCAGAATGACTTTCGTGTCTGGAGTGTATCTGAAACTGTAACTGGGATCTGAATAAGTGACAGAATGGCAACCGTGTCTGGAGCATATCTGGACTGTATCTGGTGTTGAGATCTGTATGAGTAGCAGAATGACTTCCGTGTCTGGAGTGTATCTGAAACTGTAACTGGGATCTGAATAAGTGATAGAATGGCAACCGTGTCTGAAGCATATCTGGACTGTATCTGGTGTTGAGATATGTATGAGTAGCAAAATGACTTCCGTGTCTGGAGTGTATCTGAAACTGTAACTGGGATCTGAATGAGTGACAGAATGGCAACCGTGTCTGGAGCGTATCTGGACTGTATCTGAAGTTGAGAGATTTCTTAAAATCTTGACTGGACTGCCCCAGGTTTAATGAGCTTTGAAAGGTTTGTTAAAATCTTGACTGGACTGCCCCAGGTTTGTTGGACAATACCAACCCAGTCTCTTTTTGTTGACGAGAGATTTTTGCAACGGGAGTATCATCCCACTTGAAGTGATTTTACTCACTGAGAGAGTTTTCGTTCCTCCGAACATTCACTGTATGAACTTCTTCGCTGTTTAAACAAGTAAACCATGTGAAAACAACGATATTCAAATAATGCGAAGTTTATGCTTGTCTCGTAGTTTTGAAAAATGCGTTTTTTAGCAGAAAACATTTTATAAGACAAATCCAACACAAGATTTTAGGGCAAAGCGTTACAGGAGTCAGGATACCTTTTGTAACAGTATGCTTTCGAACTAACCCATGCTTCAATTAGGACTTTTGAAGGGTTGTAACGTGGCTTGGTTCATGGTTTAAGAAACAAAGGACAAAGGCTCAAAGTATATTTGTTCCCACCCGCTCTTCGTGATATTCTTCAGTCCTAAACTCAGTTAATTTGCGTCGAACTCTATTCGAGTTTGGAACGACATTTTAGTGATGGTTCACACCAGTTGAATTTTATGGAAGGAAGTCATCATTTTTTGCAACATTTTTCATGTTATTGAGGATTTATAATGACCTCTTTCTTTTGATTCGTTATCCCTAACTTTTGCCTGACTGTTCCTGTTTTCGAGATCACAGTCAGTGGGATGCCCCAGCTTTCTTAAGCCTCCTTTATAGGTTTTGGCTTAGTGGGCTTTTCTCTTTTGAGAGATAATGACTGCTTATGAGATAAAGAACCATCACTGTCTTTTGATTCCAGAGGAATGCTTTTGATGTCGTTCGTTATATTATGAACTGAGAGTTTGCGACTTTAATGCGCATCTTTTTTTTTGAATTAACTGAGAGACTACCCTGCCCCAGGTTTAAATCAAAGGTTTCAATTTGTTTAAAAACAGAAAACTCCCACTTCTTTGGCTCGAAGGGGTTGACTAGGGATTATCTTCCTTATAACTCCAGTGTTTAGGATTTGAAAGAAACGCCTGTACATCGTCAGCAAGGTCTGTTCAAAAGCATATTGTATAGGATTATGGCATTGTTTCGTCATCCTCCCTCTAAAGGCTTGTAGCTTTTTATCAAGAGTTAAATATCATAAAGAAAGCATAAGAATAGTGAAAATGAATGAATGAATTCAAGACAAACATATGCAATGCATTAATGAAACAGAGTTTGACATCAACAGATAATTGTTTAAATAACAAAAGAAATTACAACTTGAAAATTCAAATGGAACAAAAGTCTCTCAGTTCGAGCTTTGTCATTTCAAATGGAGAACCCTTAGCGGAAGATTTTCATCTCACCATCCGGCATGAATTCTAACACTCCTTCGTCGATCAAGTCTTGGATCTTATTTTTCAAAGCCCAACAGTCATCGGTGTCATGTCCAGGACTATGGGAGTGGTATACACAAAACGCGTCGGGGTGATAGCTAGAAGTAGAGGTATTGGGCTTCTGAATAGGATCCCTTAAGGCAAGCAGATTGACTTCCAACAAGCATTTCAGTATTAGAGATGATGGTATGTCAGTTTCAGAGAAATGTCTTCCAAACGTATTTTTCTTACGCCGATTACCCTGTTGACACTGACGAGGTTGCTGCTGGGCTTGTGACCCTGAAGCAAGTTGAAGAGCTTTTACCTTGTCTTCTTGTCTCAAAGGGGGTTGAATGATGACTTGATCTTCAACCCTAGATGTTTGCCCCACTTGGTTGTCCCGAAGCAGCTTGTTGACGAGAACCCTGAGCTCTTCTTGTCTTTGAGCCAAGTCCTGGATGAGAGCCATCTGGCCCACCAGTTATCCCATCATCTGGATCTTCATTGTTGCCAGCTCAATCTGAAGTTCTTCCAACTGATCATTCCTGACGCTGCTTGAATTCCCTAGGACCATGCCCCTTGTGAGGAGAGCTTTCACTTCTTCTTGCCCCTGGGACAGGTTCAAGAACATTTCTTGAAGTTGAGCATTTTGATCCTGGATGTCTTTGGCAGTCCTCTCTAGAGCCATCTCTACTGAAATGAATAGTAGGAGAATAAGGAAACCTGAGAAGGAAAACCTGTTATGATACAATGCATGATATGTGGATGCATGTTTTCAAGAATCTCTCGGGGTAAACACAAGAAAAATGTTAGAGGTTGAACTTTGATCAACAACTTTGATTGGAGAACTTCGTATTGGTGGATGTCTTTCCACTAGAATCAAGCTCACCATGTTGAGTGGGTCATAGCCCCCGATTCAAGTTGTTGTACTTGATCTCCAACGACGTTCGTTTAGAGGGGAACCCTCTTGCCCTTTGGTAGACGTCTGGTTCAACGTGACCCTGCATCAAAAGACCCTTGAGATCCTTGAAATGGTTATTGAGAATGCCATGGTATGATGTTATGATGTTATGTACATGTATGTGAAAGTAAGAAAGTGTATATACAGACAGTCATATTCACACAAAGCAAACAAGTCCTTAGGTTTAGGCTTGCATGGGGTTTGTAGGTAAGTACCCTCTTGAAGTTAGTTGGTCAAACCTGTCCTAAAATAGAAACCGGGTTCTAAGGAGCTCAATATCACTGGATTATTTTCTATGTTCATTGTTTTAGTTTAGCCACTTAACTGGCGACCAAAATATTCCAAGAAAACAATCCTCAATGAGTGTAGTATCGAGTATCTACCAACTTCGGACTGCACCAAAGCCGGTCATCTCACTACCCCTAATAAAAGGCCAAGATGGTCAAGTAAGGTTCTAGTTCATTAGTGCTTAATGACATCACTCAGCGGCCCCGTATTCTCTTTGATTGACTCAAAGGCTACCGGTACTCACAAATATGTCGCACTAATATAGCTATTGCTTCAACCATGTCGGTATACCCCACACAGTTTCCATAACGTATTGCTATCTATGAATGTTTCCCAAATCCAGGGGGAGGATTTTTAAGCCCAAACAAGAGAACAAAAATGTAAAGCAATCAAGGCAAACAATAATCATGCAAAGGGTGATCTAAGCCCTAATGTTACTCCACTTTTAAAGTCGTCCCCAGCAGAGTCGCCAGTTCTGTGATACGGTGGGAGAACTGACTTGGGATTTGCGTTTGTGTTCGCACTTGTTCGGTTTAGCAAGAGTCGCCACCGACTTTTTATTTTATCCTAAGGAAAGGTCAAAAAGCACAGGAAAGACCTTTGAGATGTTTTCGTGGGTTCGGGGGGGTAGATTATGAAAAGGGAAGGTGCTAGCACCCTTTTCATCCATGGTTATCCATGGGCTCTTAGTTACTTGTTTTAGATCACTTGCCTTTTGTTAGCTGGCTATTTCGAATAAGGAAGAAACCACTATCGAAATAATATTTCGAATAAAGTACCTAAGGAGATTAATATTAATATTGGATATTGCTGGGAGACATGGAGTCTTTATGCTAAAGGATTATTCAAGTTCCAGCATATTTCGATTTGGACTTTTTTGGTGTTCGGATTACAAAAGAGCTCCTTTATGTAAAGGTGCCTTGGAAACGGTCCAAGTAATTGGGTTATTTCGAAAGCAACAAGATGCTTCGATTGGTACAGATTTCACAAGATGCTTCGATTGGTATAGATTTCGAATTTCAAATAAAGAGCGCCATTCTAGAAGACGCGTGGAAGTCAGTAAGCATGGGAAGCCTGCATGCTTCGAGCGTGGCGTGATTTTAGAATAGGGTCGTTAGGGTCAAAACACTATAAATAGGTGTTCTTATGTTAGATTTAAGGATGTTCACTTTTATGTACTAAAATATCTCTAAATACTCATTACTTCCGTGAATTAAGGAAAACGAGTCAGAAGATACAATGGTACGTCTTGAACATCATTACTTTTTTACAATTTCAATACAAGTCTTGTTATATTTAATTCAACTTTACAGCATTTCATGTCCTTTAAATCATTTGATTACAACATTTATGTCCTTAAATACTTCGATTTCCTTGCATTTCCTTTGTTTTACTTTCTAATTTGAAGCCTTTAAACACAGTCATTTCGTTAGAAACTTTACAGTATTTCGTTGTCTTTAAATCCTTCGATCACCTTTACAGTATTTCCTTGCTCTTTACATACTTACATTTCCTTGCATTACAGTTATTTCGTTGTCTTTAAACACTTCGATTTCCTTGCATTTCCTTTGTTTTACTTGCCTTTAAACACAGTCATTTCGTTAGACAGTATTTTTACTCTTAAATCCTTCGATTTACTTTTACTTTATCCTTTTAGTCAAACACTTATCTTCACATTCAAGCCATTTTAGAATTATCTTTACATTCAAGCCCAAGTTTAATTCGAAGCCTTTCCTGCCTACACTCATTTAGTTTATTCCTATAGACCATTTTAGAAATCTTTCCTAAGAATCTCGTCTTCAAACTTAACATACAATATAAGTCTATCAATATAATATATATGAACATAAAACTAAGTTATGACACATGTGTTCTAGGATCAATCTAGTCGATCCTGCAAGTAACCAATAATAAATTAGTAAATTGGAAGACTAGCGGTTGTTTACTAGAAATCACTGTAAACAAATTGGCACACCTGGTGGGACAGTTTCATAATACAAAGTTTTATCAAACATATTAGAGATGTTTTAAGGATTTTCTGAGTGTGGAGCGCGTTTCGGTACATGAACCTTTGAAGCAGCAAAATAAAAAATAACAATCCACATATACCCAGAAAATAACGTACCAAAATAATGGTTAATACAACCAACCAAGATGGGGTCCAGAATCCTCAACAGGGGGCTGCAACAATCGTTTCAAGTTCGATTGATGCCTCCAATGCCATTCCTGTTGGCAGTTCGAATACAATCCTAGTAAGTACATTAGACATGCCATCAAACGTGTCTTCAGTGCAAACTGCGCCACACATAGGGAATCAACAGTATTCAACCCCCCTAGGCCTCTAGGTTTCGAACCTTTGAGACCCAGAAATCCTCAGTATGGGATGCCAACTTCGTTTATGGCAGGGTTACATAATGCATCAACTTCGTCCCCACTCCAAGGATCTGGTTCAGGAATGAACCATTTGGGTACAAATTTCCAGAATATAGGAAACTTCGCCCAATTGCCTACTCTTACAATCAATAGTCAGGCAGCCCTTAGACAACAGATGGATGATAGCAATCATGACATGGTATGGATCTTAGCCCGCGAAATGAATGCTATTTTCAATCCCCTAATCTAGAATATAAATAGAACAAACCAAGAAAATGCAGCCCAGATGGCCAGAATAGCAGATTTCTTTGGTGTCCCTAATGTGCCTGCAAGGCGTAGGCAAAACCTAGTGGGAATTCGAAATGAAGAACCCATAATTGAACAAGTTCGACCCCCTGTACAAATGGTCGAAGAAATAAATATAGGGGTGAGATTAAGAGACCAGGAAATTCAGGAAGTTTAGAATGAACAGCCTAGACCTATACTGATGGTGAATAGGGACCAAAATGCAGACGAAATTGTTCATCGAATTAGGAATGACAATTTAGTGGCAGAAAATAACCTCACCACCATGATTGAAAGAATAATGGCCCAGAATGGTTTAAATTCAGGATTTAGGAGGCCAAATTACACATCTCCTATTGTGGAGTATATTTTGCAAACAGAATTACCCAGGGGCGTTAAAGTTCCTAAATTCACGAAAGTTGCTGGAGATACAAGTGAATCAACAGTGGAACATATAGCAAGATATTTAACAGAAGCAGGAGATATAACAAATGATGAAAATCTTAGGATAAAATACTTCCCAAGTTCTTTGACAAAGAACGCTTTTACTTGGTTCACCACCTTGCCCCCTGGATCTGTAGACACATGGCCTTATTTAGAAAGGCTTTTCCATGAACAGTTTTACGTGGGTCAGTCTAAAATTAGTCTCAAGGAACTAGTAAGCATTAAGAGAAAATTCACGGAACCAATAGATGAATATTTGAATAGATTCTGTTTATTAAAATCCAGATACTTCACAGTGGTCCCTGAACATGAATTGGTCGAAATGGCTGCTGGGGGCCTAGATTATTCCATTAGAAAGAAATTGGATACACAATATCTTAGAGACATGGCCCAACTGGCAGACAGAGTGCGTCAGGTCGAAAGATTAAAAGCTGAAAAAGCCAGGGCTAGTAAAAATCATAAGCAAGATAGAATAACCTACATAGAGGCTGAAGAAGAAAACATAAATGATTCTCAAGACCCTTATGATTTCGATCAGTTCGAAATAGATCTTGCAGAACTAAAAGAAGCACCCCCTTATGCTTGCAAAGTTCTACTTCCTTTCAATGGAAAGGATTCTGTCGAAAGTGAAAGGAATGATAAATTCCCCAAGAAAATCTATACTTTCGATATAACTAAATGTGATGAGATATTTGATCTACTTGTTAAAGATGGCTAGTTAATAGTTCCTCCTAACCTTAAGATTCCTCCGTTGGAACAAAGGAAAAAGAGGGGCTTTTGTAAATATCACAACTTTTTAGGCCATAAAACCTCACAGTGTTTTCTTTTCAGGGATTTGATACAGAATGCAATCAAGGATGGCAGGCTGAAGTTATCAGACAAGGGGAAGAATCCAATGAAAGTTGACACTGATCCGTTGCTGATGGCGGAGACTAACTATGCTGAACCACTAGACATCAATATGGTGGAAATTGCTAAGGGGAAAGTTGAGTCGAAGGAGGAATTCGAAGAGGATGGGAACTTCGTCCTAATCAAAAACAAAAAAGAGGCTACTGATGGCCTCCCATTGATCAAAAATGAAACAGAAGCCACTGATGGCCTCCCAAAGGTGCTCAAAGCAAAGATATTAAGGGATAGAAAATTAGCTGAGGCCACTGAAGGTCTTAGAATGAAATTTGAAGAAGTCAAAATTTCTGATGACCAAATGCTGGGAGTGAATATGGTGGACTTCGAACAGCATAATGCTGAAATGGAAGAAGTGGAACGCTGTCTAGAGAGGGAAAGAGAACAGAGAAGAGAGAACTTACCTAGAAAGGACGCAAGTTTGCGTGAATACCTCTTCCATTGTCATAAGAAAAATCAGGAGAAGTTGCTATGCCCAAGGTGCAGTATCATCTGCAACCCCATAATTGCTGCTGAATTCGAAAGGGCCCATCATGAACGAACATGAGTCAACTGGAGGCAAGACAACCAACTATACAAAGTTTATCCAAAGGCTGATGAAAGCCTGCTCGAATTCCTAGTTCGTTGCCACAAGATTGGAACAGAATGCTTGATATGTCCCAGATGTGCAGCAGTGTATGATAAGGAAATGGCTGAAGCATTTGAAAGAATTCCATTTTCGTCAGGCTGGGGGCACCAAGGCGGAATGCCTTCGAATCTTGTTAGCACAGCCAGAAGTATGCCAAGGAGGCCAGATAACCTTTATCCCAGGGGAGCAAAAAGAGTTTACTTTAAACTACCTGCAGAAATCCCCACTGATAGATGGCTGCAAGTGAATGCTGATAAGGGAAAAGGGAAGTGGCGCAAATTCGATCGAGGAGGCAGGACTACAATGGCGTACAGGAGGCAATTCAATTCGATCAGGAGGGAGGAAATAAGATTAGAGAATTATAAGGGCAGAAACCCAATGTCTCGCTCTCAATGGCGCAGACACCAGCGAAACCAAAAAGCTGCAAGGGATTCGAAACCTATGGGAGCAGGAGAATCCAGTACCAATAAACCAACATCACTAAACCAGACTGGGGGCAAACCCCCAGTGTCCAGGAGACTTTTTTCTCCACAGAAGGACACTAAAGAAAATAGGACTCAGAAGGAAGCTGCGAACGAAGAGGACTTGATGACTGATGCCTTCGAATCAGAGGGGGAATCCTTCTTCAATACAAACTGCAATGTAGTTTCAGTACTGCCTTGTGAGTACAATCAGGAAACAGAGGTGTATGCTGATGAGGGGACAGATGAGGATGAAATGGCCAGACATAGGCCAGTATGCTATTATGTGATGAACAATGGAGCGGTCGAAGAGCAGAATGCTTTCTTCGAAAAGCCAAACGAAGGAATGAAAAACCATCTCAAGCCCTTATTCATCAGGGCAAAGGTGGAACAATATGGTGTGAACAAGGTTCTGGTAGATGGTGGAGCTGCTGTCAATCTGATGCCCCAATTCATGCTGAAGCAAATAGGAATATAGGATTCAGATGTCAGACCTTACAACATGGTGCTGTCGAATTATGAAGGGAAGGTTGGCCAAACTTTGGGAGTAATACAAGTTAACCTGACAGTTGGTTCCCTCACAAGGCCAACAATGTTTATGGTTATTGCTGCAAAAGAAAATTATAATCTGTTGCTTGGCAGGGAATATATCCATGGAGTTGGAGCTATACCTTCTTCAATGCATCAAAGGCTGGTGTTGTGGAGAGATGATGGGATTGTTGAAAATATAGAAGCAGACCAAAGCTACTATATGGCAGAAATCAACAATGTGGAAAAAAGGAATTTCGACAGAAATATGGCCAACATAGGGCCATGTCACCCACCTGAGGAATATTTCGAGCCTAATGAAAATGCTTATTATTCCCTAACCTTGCGTCCCAATGGATTCCAATGGGATAGGGAAATCATGTGGGATGAGCAGGTGACTGAGAGAGATGGAGAGACTTCGAAGATACGGCCAACTGGCTGGGCAAACGAAGGTTATTATGACTGAATCAAATTACTACCAAAAGATTTCGGCCTATTTGGCTGAGAACAAACGAAGAACGACTCTCGAAGCCGAAATACAAAACATGGCTGTCGAAGCCATAGACAAAGAAATAGCAAATCCTGAAGGAAACCATTCATCCTCACCATGTGATGGACAAACTTCTGAACTGATGGATCAAAGACTAGATGCCATTTATGATCAAGAGCCCTTGGGGTTCGAAAAGGATCCAGAGTCATCAAGTGCTAAGATGCTGGCCCAAGATCCTTTGGAGGAAGTTGACATTGGGGATGGTGTTGAAAAAAGGATTACATACATCAGTGCGAAACTTATTCCCAACTTAAAAGGCAAAGTGGTCGAAATGCTCAAACAAAATAGAGACTGCTTCGCCTGGGACTATGATGAAATGCCTGGTTTAAAGAGGGAACTGGTAGAACATAGGCTTCTAATCAAGGATGGCAAGAAGCCCATCAAGCAGATGCCTAGACGTTTCGCTCCAGAGATTCTCTCAAAAATAAAGGCAGAGGTGGAACGACTCCTTCGATGCAAATTTATCAGGACCACAAGGTATGTAGAATGGCTTACTAACATTGTACCTGTTATTAAGAAAAATGGCTCTTTACGAATTTGCATAGATTTTAGGGATTTAAACACTGCCACCCCCAAAAGACGAATATTCCATGCCTATAGCAGAAATGCTAATTGATTCTGTTAGATGGATACTCTGGGTATAATCAGATTTTTATTGCTGAGGATGATGTTGACAAAAAATTTCATTCAGATGTCCAGGCACTTTAGGCACTTATGAATGGGTAGTTATGCCCTTTGGACTAAAAAATGCTAGGGCAACATATCAGAGGGCAATGAACACTATTTTTCATGATTTTATTGAGTCATTTATGCAGATTTATATAGATGACATAGTGGTCAAATCTATTTCTGATGAGGATCATTTGACTCACCTTTTCCAGTCATTCGAAAGAATGAGAAAACATGGCTTAAAAATGAGTCCTCTTAAATGTGCTTTCTTTGTTCAGGCTGGGGATTTCCTAGGCTTTGTGGTCCACAAGAAGGGGATCGAAATTAACTTGAACAAGACGAAGGCTATTATGGAGACGAAGCCTCCTTCAACCAAGAAATATTTGCAATCTCTATTGGGTAAAATTAACTTTTTAAGGAGATTCATATCTAATTTGAGTGGGCGAACTCAAGCTTTCTCTCCACTGCTCCGTCTTAACCAAGGGAATTTCGAATGGACTGCGCAACATCAGGAGGCATTCGAGAAAATCAAAGCTTATTTAATGCATCCTCCTATACTTGCACCCCCTTCGAAGGATAAACCAATGAGGTTGTACATCTCTGCCCCCAATGTAACTATAGGTAGTATGTTGGCCCAAGAAAATGATGATGGCGTCGAAAGAGCCATCTATTATCTTAGTAGGGTCCTGAATAAAGCAGAGGCTAAGTATAGTAGCATTGAAAAACTATGCCTTTGTTTGTATTTCTCTTGTACAAAACTTAAATATTATATTAAACCCGTTGATGTTTATGTTTCATCTCACTTTGATGTTATTAAACATATGCTTTCGAAACCAATCATGCACAGCAGGATTGGAAAATGGGCCTTAGCACTCACTGAGTACAATTTGACCTTCAAGCCTTTAAAAGCTATGAAAGGACAAGTAGTTTCAGATTTCATAGTGGATCACTTTGTGAGTGAAGATTTCGCATTGGATTATGTTGAGATCCAGCCTTGGAAATTATCCTTCGATGGGTCAACACATAAATATGGAAGTGGTGTTGGAGTCCTTATAATTTCTCCTGAGGGAATTCCAACGAAATTCAAGTACAAGTTAGAAGGCCCTCCTTGTTCGAACAACGAAGTTGAGTATGAAGCATTAATTGCTGGACTTGAAGCTTTGCTAGAATTAGGGGCAACCAGAGTCAAAATTAAGGGAGACTCAGAGATGATCATCAAACAGATAACTAAAGGATACAAGTGTATCAAGGAAAATTTGATCACGTATTTCGTTATTGCTAACAGATTACTCAAAAAATTTGAATATGTGGATATAAAACATATTCCCAGAATTGATAATCAGGAGGAAAATGACTTGGCTCAAATAGCTTCAGGATATAAGATATCTAGAGAAAAACTCCAATATCTCATAGAAACAAGAGGCAGAATATTGGCTACCAAATTATCACCATTAGACTTGGAAACTTCGAAACTAGGTTATGCAGATCAGAAAGAATTCGAAGTTCTAAATATTGATACTTTGGCAGATACAGATTGGAGAAGTCCCATAGTAAATTACCTGAAAGAACCTTCAGTAAGTACAGAGAAAAAGACCAAATATAGGGCATTGTCTTATATCCTAATAGGAAATGAACTTTTCAAGAAAACCCCAGAAGGTATATTAATCAAGTGTTTAGGAGAAAATGAAGCATATTTAGCAGTATCCAGTGTGCACAGTGGGGCATGTGGGGCACATCAAGCAGGTCACAAAATGAAATGGTTGTTGTTTCGATATGGAATGTATTGGCCCACTATGCTTAAAGACTGCATAGAATTTGCTAAAGGTTGCGAACAATGCCAAGTTCATGCAGGTATTCAACATGCTCCTTCAAGTGAGTTACATTCAATTGTTAAGCCTTGGCCTTTTAGAGGATGGGAATTAGATCTAATTGGTGAAATTCAACCAGCATCATCCAAAGGACAGAAATATATCCTTGTGGGTATAGATTATTTTACAAAATGGGTCGAAGCAATTCCTCTAGTGAACATTGATCAAGAGGTCATTATGGAATTTATCCAGAGGCAAATAATTTACAGGTTCGGAATACCAGAAAGTATTACAATAGATCAAGGTTCAGTTTTCACAGGGCGAAAAATGCAAGAGTTTGCAAAAGAAATGGGATTTAAATTACTCACGTCAACTCCTTACTACGCTCAAGCTAATGGACAAGTAGAAGCAGCCAATAAAGTCATTATAGGGTTGATAAAGAAACATGTAGGACGAAAGCCAAGAAATTGGCACAAAACTTTGGACCAAGCTTTGTGGGCATGTCGAACATCTCCTAAAGAAGCAACAAATACTACACCGTTTCGACTTACCTTTGGACATGATGCAGTGTTGCCAGTCGAAATACACTTACAATCAGTAAGAATCCAAACAAAATGAAATACCAACTGATCAATATTGGGAAATGATGATGAATGAATTAGTGGACGTGGATGAAGATAGGCTACATGCTTTAGAAGTTATGAGAAGACAAAAAGAAAGAGTAGCCAGAGCATACAACAAAAGAGTTAAAAGTAAGTTGTTCTCAACCAATGACTTGGTATGGAAAGTTATATTACCCATGGATAAAAAGAACAGATTATTAGGTAAATGGTCACCCCATTGGGAAGGTCCCTTTCGAGTATTGAAAACATTTTCGAATAATGCTTATGAAATCGAAGAATTAGCAGAAGATAGAAGAATCTTGAGGGTAAATGGGAAATACTTAAAAAGGTACAAACCATGCTTGCAAGAGGTTAGAATCACTGCAGGATAATGCATGAGTTTTTGATACTCTCGAAATAGCCTGGATGAGTCAAAAAACAAGTATTTCTTTATATCTATCGAAATACATGTTCTTGGGGGGCAATTTGTTAGCTGATTATTTCGAATAAGGAAGAAACCACTATCGAAATAATATTTTGAATAAAGTACCTAAGGAGATTAATATTAATATTGGATATTGCTGGGAGACATGGAGTCTTTATGCTAAAGGATTATTCAAGTTCCAGCACATTTCGATTTGGACTTTTTTGGTGTTCGAATTACAAAAGAGCTCCTTTATGTAAAGGTGCCAGGAGTTGGAAACGGTCCAAGTAATTGGGTTATTTCGAAAGCAACAAGATGCTTCGATTGGTACAGGTTTTGCAAGATGCTTTGATTGGTATAGATTTCGAATTTCAAATAAAGAGCGCCATTCTAGAAGACGCGTGGAAGTCAGCAAGCATGGGAAGCCTGCATGCTTCGAACGTGGCGTGATTTTAGAATAGGGCCGTTAGGGTCGAAACACTATAAATAGGTGTTCTTATGTTAGATTTAAGGATGTTCACTTTTATGTACTAAAATATCTCAAAATACTCATTACTTCCGTGAATTAAGGAAAACGAGTCAGAAGATACAATGTACGTCTTGAACATCATTACTTTTTTACAATTTCAATACAAGTCTTGTTATATTTAATTCAACTTTACAACATTTCATGTCCTTTAAATCATTCGATTACAGCATTTCTGTCCTTAAATACTTCGATTTCCTTGCATTTCCTTTGTTTTACTTTCTAATTTGAAGCCTTTAAACACAATCAATTCGTTAGAAACTTTACAGTATTTCGTTGTCTTTAAATCCTTCGATCACCTTTACAGTATTTCCTTTCTCTTTACATACTTATATTTCCTTGCATTACAGTTATTTCGTTGTCTTTAAACACTTCGATTTCCTTGCATTTCCTTTGTTTTACTTGCCTTTAAACACAATCATTTTGTTAGACAGTATATTTACTCTTAAATCCTTTGATTTACTTTTACTTTTTCCTTTTAGTCAAACACTTATCTTCACATTCAAGCCATTTTAGAATTATCTTTACATTCAAGCCCAAGTTTAATTCGAAGCCTTTCCTGCCTATACTCATTTAGTTTATTCCTATATACCATTTTAGAAATCTTTCCTAAGAATCTCGTTTCAAACTTAACATACAATATAAGTCTATCAATATAATAGATATGAACATAAAACTAAGTTATGACACATGTGTTCTAGGATCAATCTAGTCGATCCTGCAAGTAACCAATAATAAATTAGTAAATTGGAAGACTAGCGGTTGTTTACTAGAAATCACTGTAAACACCTTTGCTTTTCAATTGTTTGAAATGGTGCTTTGTGTGTGTGGTTTTGAAAATGTTTTGAAAAAGATGCCTTGTCTAGGCAACCTTTGTAACAATTCTTGTTTGAATGTTTTATAAAGGTGTTTGTCTTTTTGAAAAGATGTTTCAATGTTTTTGAAAGTTTGTTTTGAAATTGTGTGTGTTTGAAAGTAGCAAGGATGTTTTGCAAGCTTTTGATCAAGTAACTAAGAGTTGTCTACCCTATTTTACTCAAAGATCTTTCTTATGTTTTTAACCCTTTTAACAGTGTTGCTTCACCATTGTGTTTGGTGAACAACCTTGCGTTAGGATGTTAAGCGGGACAGGCGCGGGTCATCGTATATACCATGATAGCAATAACGTCAAGTATCTTTGGCAATTTTTCCTTAAGGGACTTGATCATTTTGTTTAGGCAACTCCGATAGCGTCATCGAGGGACTATGATCATTTTGATTGTTCTTGTTTTGCCAAAGTACTTGACATGCATAACATGGCCCATTTGTTTAGGCAACCAAGTGGAGATACCCTAAGGGGTGTTTGTGTGCAAGTGTGCATGATTTTATCTTGAATTAGTGATTGTCTACTTGTTGATTTTATCTTGCCATACATATCCTATTTACTAGCAAGCATATAAAAGTAATAAAGCGCAGAAAGATAAAATCCTACACTATTACAACCATATTGAATTGCAGGAGAATATAAAGGCAAAAATAAAATAAAAGCAAGAAAAATGAGGGTCTTTTGATTGAGGAAGAAAACCCTTCGATTTTGCACTTTCTAGCTCTCTTCGATTTGGACTGAAAAAGGTGAAGGCATGACTTTCGACTGAGGCCTCATGGTCAGCCTGTTGTGCCTTTCGATTGGGACCAGTGAGATAGCATGTTGTGCCTTTTGACTGGGTCTGGAACCAGTATAAGATGCATTCTTTCTGCCTCCTTCGACTGGGGGTTAGAGTCAGTGGAGTCATCTTTTGTTTGAGGCATGGAAACGGAAAGGTTATGGATTTCGTCTGAGGTCTGGAAACAACAAGGTTCTGGCTTTTCCACAGGCTCCTTGCTGACTCCTTGTAAGCATGTTAGGTCTTCAAATTGTGATTCGAAAGGCTTGTGCAGCTAGCCAATCGAAGGGTATAACAAACCTGTCTCAAGTTCTTAAATGCAGCATCCAAACATAACTACAGTCCAGGGGTTAGCACAAAAAACCAATGGGTCTCAAAGTCTAAATTATAACCAATTAAGTGTTGAGTTTTCAGCATAAGAGCAATCAGAATCTAATGCTAAAACATAGTCTAGAAATATCTACATTTTCTTTATTGGCACGTGTATATGATGTTTAAATGAAATATTTCTAAGTTTAGAGAGAACTTACCTCTTGATGTGTTTAATCGAAAGAGCTGTAGGTGACCTTTTTTGATGGTGGAGGGAGCCTTGCTGGGATCTTCTTGAAGCTAGTTCTGTTAATGTTTGGTTTGGGCAGTCACTGAATCGAAGAGATTATATGATGGTGATACGTGAATCGAAGGTTGCTTCAGTCTAGGGGAAGTAAATCGAAAGGTATACCACTGAGACTTTTTATGGAAAAAAATCTTAGAGTTCTGAAGGTTTGAGAACGTTGGAGAGTTTGATAATATGGGAGAGTTTTAGTGCTTGAGGATTTTTTATGATTTTTCTCTCAGAAAAAATCTGGACCCTTTCTTTGTCAATGGTTCCTCTATTTATAGAGAAAAGGTTTGGGAGTTAAAACAAAGATGTGGCTTGGCTGAAACGTGAATATTAAGTCATGTCAGATTTTCCAAGGTCCCAAGGTGAAGTACTGAAGTTGTTGGTTAAAAGGGACTGACTTCCCTGACTTATGGTGAAGTACAAGCATGATTTTAGCAAAGCATGGGCTTTGGCACATGATTTGTACTTAACAAGTTGACTTTCGTGCGAAAAACTTCTGGTCAAAGGCTTAATCACCTGGACAATAGCTTAATCCAAAATGTAAGCAATTAATTATGGAGTGAGATACAAGCATTAAGTCTTGTAAAGTAAGATCACGTAGCAGGGTCCACAGATTTGATCAGTTGTCCTTTCAAGATCCTATTTCCCACTTGTGTTGAAGAGTTCTAGAAATGTACTAAAGAAAACCGCGTCGAAGGATTTAGAGTTGGGTTTGAGAGATGGTGATTCGAAGGGAACCAAAACTCCAATCGAAGCCTTTGTGTGAAGGTGGATCATGTCTAATCGAAAGCTTGCACTCCAGGGGGTACATGTGGTCAAACGAAAGACAAAATGTTCATATTCGAAAGAGACAAATAGGGAGCAAAAGGTGCAAATCGAAGGATGTTAAAAGAGAGCCTTTTACCTTGGAAATGAAATAGATTACAAGAGGATCTTTTCCTTGTGAATCCAAACCAAACTGTGTCAGAGGCCCATTCCCAGTCGAAGGATGCAAGCCAAGCTTGTGTCGAAAGAGGCCAAAAGGCCAATCGAAAGAGCTGAAACGAAGAACACTTGTATTTCTCCAATTTTTGTCAAAATAATATTTTTATCTGTTTTCTCCCTTTTTGACAGATTCCTTTTAATTTTGGTACTGGAAAATTCCAAAGTACTTGTGCAAGCTTGATCCTTGCGAATCCTTGTGAGAAAGGCCTTGGAGAATGAGAGGGAAAATTTTGGGGTACAACAGATGGGAACAAAGAGGTCAAGAGGCTCTCCAAATTTCCTACCCATTGGTGTTGGGAACATTACGATCATGGGCCTGGCCATTACAATACTTCTATCAATGGTATGGGTAATGAGGATGAGGGGGCCTTCAACATTCTCAACAAATTCATCGACAATTTATTCCCCTTCAGATGGGTGACACGGGTGGGAGATTACGTTCTTGGAGATAATGGTGAACCTACGTTCGAGGTGCACCAGATCAATACCAAGGCGCTAGTTGAATATCGTACTTACAGGGACGCTGCAGCTCTTTTAGGTCTTTGCCCGTGCAATCATGTTGCCTTTTGTTTTAAGTCTATTTGTATACACCCTCCTAGCGGCACTAACTCGAGCGTGTTATTTTTGTTTTTGCAAGTAAGATGGAAGAGCATCGTGAATGTTTGCTGAAGTTGACCCAGGATAAAAAGCACAACAAGAGGATAATGAAGCCCACTCAGCCTACTTGCTTCAGCCTGATTCTCGAGCATATCAATGATGGATCTAGTGCTACGTCAGGATCTCATAACATTGTTCAGCCGGCGGGCATGTCAGGAAAGAAGAGCGGTCTCCCTAAAATTGAGCATGTAGATTTGACTGAGGACAAACCGTGTACTCGGGCCTTTAACCTTTTTCCTTAATTTGTTGATAAAGGTTTCTTTGAAAGATTTCCCCTAGTCGTGTCTAATGATGAGTCTGCCATTATCAGGCGGCTCGATGAGGAGGGCAGAAGAAAACACCTGGCATCGAGCATGGTTGGTATAATGAAGGTCGCGGAGATGGTTGTGGTCCTCGCGGTAAGGGGGCCAGTTCTTCTACCATGGTGAGCAAGCTGGATTCGGAGAAAATAGCTCTCCTAGAAAAGGCGAAGAAACTAAAGACCTCCCTCGAGTAGAGCGAGGAAAAGTTTCAGGTGCAGGCTGACGATTTAACAAGGGAGAGGGAGAAAACGGCCAAAGTTTCCGAGGAGAGGGACTCACTGCTGCTCGAGAAGAAAAATATGGAGAAGGAGTTCACCGACTTGAAAGTTGTTGTGCTGCCCGTGGAATATGAGCCTGAGGGAGTTGCCAACTTGAAGACTCATCCAGAACTGGTTACTCGAATCCAGGTTCTTGAGTTGAACTGCATGGACGCGATGTCCGACAGCTTTGAGACCACAATGGCTCAACTGGACTTGTTGAATCTGGGTCTTAATATTGAAGATGCTGGAGTTTTGTCTCAGGTGGTTGATGGTAAAGTGGTCTCTCTTCCCAAATCTTCCAAGCCAGAGACTGAATAGGATACTCCGAGAAGTGATTGGTGTTTTCTTGGCATTTTGTTTGTTTTGTTCAGGCATACGTGTCTGTAATTTTGTAATCTTTGGATTGAGGGCCTGCATTCCTGTATTTTTTGTAAAACTTGGATAATGGGCTTTGCCTGGCTATCTTTTGTTTGGGCCTGTTTGCCCTTAATTTTGTAATATCTGGACAACATCGGCCTTCATGGTTAGATTTTCTGAATACCTTTATCTTGTCTATTCATTTCATGTTAGATGTTTAATTGTCATTGTGCTTGATACGTTTGTTTCATGAAGTGTAGAATTTTTGCTCAACCATAGTTTTGGTTGACACGGGTAAAGATGTGTCGAGGATGCAGATTTGGGGTCTGCATGGACGAGGCCAAGATCACGGTCGGGGTATTGACTTTATGGCGTGAACTTCCCATCGTGAGTTGGGTGTTTTTCCTACTAGGTACTTCAACGGTGGAGCTCGTTCAAGGTGTCCCCGTCGGGCTAAGGTTCTGCTCGACCAATGAGAGAAAACCCGCCTTTTGTTATTGTTTGGAGGCTATGTTTGTACCTTAACATGCTTCCGTGGTCGAGCGAGCCATGTCATTTGTTAGAGAGGGTAAGTCGACTGCTAGGCCCTGGCATTTATTTAGGACTTGGCTGTAATATTGTTTCAGCTTTATAGTGTTACATGGTTGAGGTAATGGTTCTCCACTTAGATGTTTGAGGTAGTAGGCCCCATTTCCTGTCGTCCCGAAGACACAATAGGAGCCTTCCCAATTGGCGGCCAACTTTCCCTCACGAAAATATTTCTGATTTCTCTGTAAGACTAGGCCACCGACCTGGAAATTGAATTTTATGATTTTGGCGTCATGACGCAAAGTTATCTGTTGCTTTAGTGTGGCCTCGTGAAGAGACGCCCCCGATCGTATTTTTTCGACCAGGTTGAGCTCTTCCCTTAGGGCCTCGTTGTTTAGTTCCTCGTTGAGAGGGACTTCAGTTCGTCTATACGGCTCCATGATTTCCACGGGGATGACCGCCTCGGCACTGTAGGTTAGTCAGAACGAAGTTTCTTCAATCGTCGAGTGTGGTGTCATTGTGTAAGCCACAACATGCTATGAAGTTCTTCGACCCATATTTTTTTGGCCTCACCTAGACTGCACTTGAGTCCTCGTAAGATAACTCTGTTTTCGGCCTCAGCTTGCTCGTTCGTTTGAGGGTGTTCGATGGAGGTGAAGTGTTGTTTGGTGCCGAGCTTGGTGACAAACTCTTGAAAGCTCTGATTGGTAAATTATGTCCCGTTACCAGTGACGAGTGCTTATGGTATGCCGAATCAGGCAAGCAAGTTTTATTTGTAGAAGCGATGAATGTTTTGTGTTCTGATCTTGGCAAGGGCTTTGACCTCTATCCATTTTGTGAAATAGTAAACAGACACTATCACATATTTATTTTGGTATGATCCTTGGGTGAAAGGATCGAGGATGTCTATCCCCCACCATGCAAACGATCATGGGGATGAAAATGTTTTGAGCTCGTGTGGGGGAGCTAGGTGCATATCATTGACATTTGTCACATTTTTTTATGTGCTCTTTCGCGTCCTGCTGCATGGTGGGCCAGTAATACCCTTCTCGCAACACCTTTCGTGCTAGGGATTTCCCGCCTAAGTGTTGGGTGTTGATTCCTTCGTGGATTTCCCATAAGATCTCGAGGACTTTATACTCCTCGAAGAATTTCAGAAGTGGAATGGAGAATCCCCGTCTATAAAGCTTCTGCTCGACTACTACGTAAGAGCTGGCTCATCGTTTGGTTGCATTGGCCTCTTTTTGGTCAGCTAGTAACTCTCTCTTGGTGGGATAATTGAATATTGAGGTCATCTAACATGTAATGTCCCCGATTGCGTTCACCTAGGGAGACACGGTGGGTCTTTCAATACTCGGGCGAGAAAGTGACTCTTGAATGACAAATTTGTTTCCACCTTTCTTATTTGTGCTCGCGAGTTTTAAAAGTATGTCGTCCTGAGTGTTCTATTCACGGGGTACGTGTTTGATTTCTGCCTGGTCGAATTTATTCATCCTTTCTTTGACTAGTGTCATACCCCAATTTTTGACCTAAGATCCCATTTTTATTTTTGCATTTTTATACAAAAGTCAAGGTCACTAAATACAGTCGGTTTTAACCTCTCACCTTCGAGCATTGATTATGCAGAAATTGTCAAGTGTTTTGAACATTCTTAGCCTATGTATCACTAACTTCTAATCAAGCACGAAATGTGTGTTTTTTGTTTCTTTGATTTCATGTGCTGACAGGTCTCCTTCGATTCAGCCTTTCGATTGGACAAGTTTGCTGCCTGCAAGCCTGCTTCGATTGGACAAGTTTGCTGCCTGCAAGCCTGCTTCGACTGGACAAGTTTGCTGCCTGCAAGCCTGCTTTCGATTGGACAAGTTTACTGCCTGCAAACATGCTTCGATTGGGCAACATTGCTTCCTTCGAACACGGGCTTTCGATTGGGCAATATGTTTGTTTCGATCCACATGCTTCGATTGGGCAACATTGCTTCCTTCAAATGATGCACAAAGATGATTCGTTCGAAGGACACTTGTTGGAGGAAAGTCAAACAATGTGTTGGAAGAAGAATCTGGTCGAAGGAGGGTCAAAATGAAAGGATAAAATATTCAAATATGCTTGCTGCCAAGTTCAGACATGGTACACTAGCCAAATACAACACTCCAAAAACCTGTTGTTGTTGCTCCAATGCCTGCTGTAAGATGCCAAAACAAAACAGAAAAACCTGCTACAAAACTGCTGCACAGCAGTCCTGAAACACTGCCCCATTCTTGCACCAAAACAGCATACAACCACTGTCCCTCGAAGTCTGCAAAGAGCAGTTTACCCAAATTGTTCAAATTATTTCGTTTTCCCTCCAAAAGCTTCAGCTCACTTTACCTATAAATAAGAGGCTCCAACACATGTTTTTGAGAGGATCTTTGGACCAGAGGAACGAATCCCCCAAATTTTCTCAACCACAACAAAACTATCAAGTTCATCAACACTTGAGAAATCAAAACCCAGAATCCCAAACACTCATCTCTTTCGATTCTGAAGAACACCCCACACATAGAAGTTTGTTCAAAATCAAAGACAACTTTCTGTGACAACCCTTCGAACCAAAAGTAAACCCCCTGTGACTATTCTTTAAATTCCAGAAATGTCCAGGTAGCAGTTCAAGTTCGAATCCCACATCCATTCAAGTCCTGAAGCAAGGTAAGTTATTTTTACCTTTGAACTTTTCGTTTCATGGCATAACATGTAAATAATCTTTACGTTCGTTTGAAACATGTACATACCACTGTTCCTTTCGATTCCACCCTTTTAACATATTTTTCATAGCTATCCCTTTCGTTTTGCTTTCTGTTTACCTAAACTTGCTTTAACTATTAAACTGTTTACAAGACAAATATTAGCATGGCCTCAGGCCATGTTGTCATTTAATGCTTGAAATGAAAGAAACAGGAAACAGGAAATAGGAAACGAAGCTTCTGGCTTCTATCCTCTTTCTCCAGGTCGAACGAAAGATACAAACAGGAGGAAAACCATACACTGACTTCCAAGTTCAGTCGAAAGCCATTCCCCCACTGCTTTCAACCTCCAGTCGAAGAAGGCAACAAGGCAGAACCAGAAGGCTTCGCCATACACTGACTTCCAGGCCCCAGTCAAAGGATACAACTTGCTGCTGCCTTTGCCCAATCGAAGGACATAACCTCACTGGTGCCAGCCTCCAATCGAAAGACGAGACTTTGCTGTTGCCAGCCCCAATCGAAGGAGGCCAACAGAATGCAAATCGAAGGGTGCTCCTGCCTGAATCGAAAGACACTCATTTTTCTTACTTTTATCTTATTTTTTCCTTCATATTTTTTATGCCTTTCGATACGGTTGTAATAGCGTAAGATTTTATCTTTCTGCATTTTATTTACTTTGTACAAATGCTAGTAATTAGGCGTGTATGGCAAGATAAAATCAACAAGTAAACAAACCAAAAAAAATCCAAAAACACTCTTTAATCCTTACTTGAATATATCTTAAAACCCACAAAACACTCAACAAATCAAAACTCCCCCCAAGGGCATGTTATCTCCGTTCTACCACGATACCGGCCGTGCCTATTGCTAGAATGCGTGCGTTAATGTCGCCCACTAAAAAACAAAAACAAATCAACTTTTTTCTAGAGGAACTACGATGTTTTGATTTCTTCATTGGATACGTAGGCAAAGGGTCGCGAAACCCTCACGAACGCAATAATAAAAACTCATTTCTTTCCCCTTAAGCAAACATAGTTGTAGATAAATACACCCTTGTATATAACAAACAATTTTAACCAAAAACAGATATTCCAAAAGGTTCTTGTGGAGTACCGTAGATGCATTGGGTGCTAATACCTTTCCATTGCATAACCAACCCCCGAACTTTAGATCTCTTTCAAAAACACATTGTATTTTGATTACTTTTAAGTATTATTTTACATTGCATGTTTTAGGGTTTTATTTCTCTCTTTTCCCTTTCCCCTTGGAAATAATAAAGCGCGGTGGTGACTCTTGCTTTTGCGAGTCGAATTAATTAATAGCTCGATCTCCGATTTTCACCACTATAGAATTGGCGACTCTGCTGGGGAAAGATTGACCTCTTGCTGGTCCATCCCTAAGTGGGTTAAGCCTAATTTGTCATATTTGTTTTTTGTTATTATTACTTGTTTGTTTGATTATATGTGATATATTGTGGTTATTTGGGTGTTGATTACAAAGGACAAGTCATATACCCGGACTAAGTTACACTTAGGAATAGCACGGGCAGTATAGTCATGTTAACTTTGAGGGAGTAATCCCGAAGAAGGATTCATGAAATCCCCCACTCAGTGGAAGCCCCTTTGAACGTTGTATTTGTTTACCGAGTAATCGAGAAGACATTGTTGCTTTCGACCTGGGAGCCAGAGAAGCTGAGAACCGTAGAACCCTTAACCCATCTTGGCCTTTTAGGTGTAGTGCGGAGACTATAACGGAGTAATCCGGAAGTAGTTGTCACGCGATGCTGCACTCAGACGAGTTTCTCTTGAGAATATTGCTAATTACTGAGTAATCGGGACGTTGGTAATATCCGAAGGAGGAATGTAGACTCTGGGAACTTTTAGAACCTTGTTTTACAGGTGTGATTAAACCTTTAGTACATACCTCGGGGATGTTTTTTACCTTTGACTCCATGCTCGTGACGTTGAACCTTTCGACTTTGTTTGTGACCTTGCTTGTGGTTATTGCATAGCCATGCCTTCATGCATCCATGAAACCCTTTTCACTTGATTTTCAAGGAATTTGGAGGCCTTTCTTTGTAAACATCACAAGTTTCGTCAAGCTCAATGGATCTTGGGTGTCGATGGGGGTGGAAACCCTAATCCACCAAAATGGATGATTGATCTTGATGATAACTTGATCAACGCTTTGATCCAATTTAAAATTCATCTTCTATCTTCATACTTTGATGTTTACAACTTAATATCTGGAGTTCCTTGAAAGTCAAATAAAAACTCTCTTTTGCATATCATGCATCATTCTACATTTTTGGTTTCACTTTCAAAGGTCTTTTTCCAAGTCTTATTTTTCCTTTGGTCTGACCAGTACAACACTCACGCTAAGAGAACAATGGAGAATATCAAGCGAGAGGTTTCTGAACTCTGTAGAGATAACTAATTTGAAAGCTAGTGTGGAGCCCTTAACTGGTTTGGTCTAAATTTTGGTTGCCGCCCAAGTTAATCCTTTTAGGAGGGAGGAAGCGATGATAAAAGTCTTCACTGAAACTCTAAAATCATTCTCTCATGAGAAGGTAATGGTTAATGCACCTAATGAATTTCCCGATAAGGTGAATGTGGGAGTGCGTCTAGAAGAAGATGTCGGAAAGGGATGTTTATATGAAGATGGTAGCTCATCTAATGGTGTGAAGAAGTTTGATATTAACTTTTCCAAGAAGAGAACTAGAGGAAGAAATAATCATCGTCAGAATCATCATGTTTCTCCTATTCATCAACAGAATCAACAAGGTCCTAATCATAGGAAATCTCGGTTTGGTCCAATTCCAACAACCTATACAAAGTTATTTCATGTCTTGATGCAGAGGAATTTGGTTCAGACCCGACCTCCACCGAAGGTTCCTGAGAAGATACATTGGTACTACAAAGCTGATTTGGCTTGTACCTTTCATCAACGTGCTCCTGGGCATGAGTTGGAGGGTTGCTTTGCTTTGAAGATTGAGGTTCAGAAGTTCGTCAGAAGTGGTATCTTGTCATTCAAGGACGTTGGTTTTGAAGTTCAAATCAAGCATGTGTCAAAGAGTAAACTTGATTGATGGTCACTTTGAGTTTTGAAGGATGTTTTCGGTAATTCAAATCCAGATGGAAAGCCTTCCCGGATTATTAACTTATTCATGATTTTTGTATTTTTTCTTGTTTATCAAAACATTGTTTGCATGTAAGAACTTGTTTGCATCTGAATGATTATCTTAATACAATGAGTATGTTTGTCTTGAAGAAATTCATTTGTTTCACTCATATTTGTTTTCAAATTTTAAATTTCTTTTTTCATTATGATACCAACTTGTTGCCCATTCTCTTGCCTAGGCAGAGATTGAAGGGAGGATGATGATCTAAAGAACACAAAATCTCTAGTTGTATGCTTTTTGAATAAAATCCTGCTGACGATGTACAGGCATTGTTTTAAATCCCTAAACACCGGAGATATAAGGAAGATAATCCCTTGCTAACCCCTTTTGAGCCTTGAAGTAGGAGTTTCTTTTTCTATACGAAAAAACCCTCAAAATTTAACCTGGGGCAGGGTAGTTTTCAGTTAATCTGATTGAGTGTTCAAAATTCATAAGGAAGATATTTCTGAAGAGAAACTACGAGGGCTATCCTTCATGTATAATGAAGCCAGAGGATGTGGAACCATAATATTATCCCTCATTCATCAAGAAATGAGGCAGTCACAATCCTCTCAATAAATAAAGACAAGATAATGTCACATGTTTTGTTCAAAAATAAAAAATCAAGAAAAAAAGCCTGCTAAGTCAAAAACATGAAAACGTGCGACTTAGGCAAAATTAAGGCATCCCGCTGGACTATCAATTCAAAAGAATTAGTTCAGGCAAAAGTTAGGGAAAACAAAAATTGCGAAGAAAGGACTACAAACAAAATTCCTCAGCAAAGAACAAATTGGTGACTACAAACACGAAGACATAAGGGTGGTTTCTACTCCGAAAGCCTCGCCGTTTCCTTAACCGTCACAAAATCCTTTTGAGAGATGAACGCTCATGTTGAATTAACTGAACATAGGGTTGGAGAACATCATGAAGAATGGGTGGGCACCTATAAATTTTGAGCCTTAAAAATCTTTTTTCTAAAAAACCATGAACCAGGCCACGTTACAACCTTCAAAAGTCCTAATTGAAGCAAAATTATTTTGAAAGCATACTTCAATGAGATAGTGTTCCTGACTCCCATGAATGTTCTACATAGTTATGTTGGTATCATATGTTTTTCCTATACAAAAATAAATGGTGCTCTAACTCGCAAAATTTGTGCGATATCTTTTCAAAACCTTCAAGACTTACATAACTGTTGCATTAGAATTTTCATTCTCATAATAAACTTTTCTAACTGCAAAACTTTTGTTTGATATCAAGGAAGCTCACATATAAGCACCAGTGATGAGTTTATTCTTTTAAGGCCTGAAACTATGTTGAGTAATTGGCAAATCATTTCAAGGAAAAAATCATATCCAGGGGCATGTCACCTGAAGACCTTAAGCACGGACATGTTGCTTCTCCCAGTTAATGCTTTCCCAACTCGTTTACTCTTTTGGGGAAAAATTTGAAGACTTTGTTGTGCCAACTACAGTCAATCCGGGGCAATCACGTCGAGATTTGATGAATCTCTCTAAGAGTTTGAAGACACCAGAGCATGGCGAATGCCAGGTCTTTTGTAAAATCCTCTTGAGACGATTTCTCCTCATCAACCATATAGCTTGGGGAATTTTAGAAGTGAATTTATTCGCAAGAATCATCATGCATCACACAACTTATCAGCAATAAACTTGGGGCATCCAAAATTAGTCCTAGGGGCAATCCATATTTGTTAAGATATGTGATATGTTTTGCACACATTATCAGAGGGTGGTGTTCCCAGTATCCCTAGCTAAGCATGACTTTTTCCAGCTAAAACATTGTTTGTGTTGTTATCCTTTCAATGGATTGTTGGTGATAGAAGACTGGAATTTGAGTTTTCTACTGAAAATACTTTCCTCTCCAGAGAGATTTAAGCCTTGTAAAAGGACTTTGCCCCAATGATGGCCTGTGTTCTATCTCCAGTAATGTTCCCGTCTTGTTGAGATTAGCTGAGTGTCGGGTTGTACTGGGACGTCTTATCACCTTCTGTCTATCTCCTCTATCTGTTTTGTCAGCATATACATGACATTCATTTATTCATTCACACTTGCATCATGCACACACATTGATATTTGTTTATGTTCTTAATCTGTATACTTTGGTTATCATATTTCCTCTCCTCAAATAGAGTGTCAACTTAAGCAGGAAGTGTATCCTTTCTAATTCCCCACTGAGTTTATTCCTCGTGGAAGAGTTGTTGCTTTAGCCTTCCTTTCTGTCTCAGGATAGGATAAGTCTCGGTTGAGTTTATTCCTCATCTGGTAAGGTCTTGTTTGACTGTTTCTCTCCAATTTGTTCTTGGATTGCATTTTGTCTATTACAAATGTTGCTTTGAGAATCTCTCTAAGCTGTGAAACCTAGAGGGAGAGTTCACTGATCTTGCGTATGTAAATACTTGGTCTCCTCAGGAAGGATTTATTCATGGTTCCCCATTGAAGATGAACTTTATTCCCTAGTAGTGTTATCATAACCTTCTTCTGGAATATCGACGTGACAACAAACGACTGACTCTTTATTTGAGCAGTTTGATTATTTCAGAATTTCTTTATGTTATGACAAGCGGCGGTCTCTTCATGAGCAACTTGTATGTTATTGTCACCTTTGAAAACAGCAAGCAGCGGTCTCTTCATGAGCAACTTGTATGTTATTGTTACCTTTGAAAAAATAGCAAGCGGCGGTCTCTTCATGAGCAACTTGTGTGTTATTGTTCTCTTGAAAAACAGCAAGCGGCGGTCTCTTCATGAGCAACTTGTATGTTATTGATACCTTTGAAAAAACAGCAAACGACGGTCTTTTCATGAGCAACTTGTATGTTATTGATACCTTTGAGAAAACAGAAAGCGGCAGTCTCTTCATGAGCAACTTGTATGTTATTGTTACCTTTGAAAGAAAACAGCAAGCAACGGTCTCTTCATGAGCAAGTTGTATGTTATTGTCACCTTCGAAAACAACAAGCGGCGGTCTCTTCATGAGCAACTTGTGTGTTATTGTTCCCTTTGAAAACAGCAAGCGGCGGTCTCTTCATGAGCAACTTGTGTGTTATTGTTCTCTTGAAAAACAGCAAGCGGCGGTCTCTTCATGAGCAACTTGTATGTTATTGATACCTTTGAGAAAACAGCAAGCGGCGGTCTCTTCATGAGCAACTTGTGTGTTATTGTTCTCTTGAAAAATAGCAAGCGGCGGTCTTTTCATGAGCAACTTGTATGTTATTGATACCTTTGAGAAAACAGCAAGCGGTGGTCTCTTCATGAGAAACTTGTGTGTTATTGTTCTCTTGAAAAACAGCAAGCGGCGGTCTCTTCATGAGCAACTTGTATGTTATTGATATGTTAGAGAAAAGAGCAAGCGGCGGTCTCTTCATGAGCAACTTGTATGTTATTGACACCTTTGAAAGATAGCAAGTGGCGGCCTCTTTATTTGAGCAGCTTGTGTATCCCCAACAATAATGCAAATGACATCTCTTCGGAAAAGTTCCATGGGGAAACTTGTATTTTATCCTTTTCAAGCGATATCTTGGTTAAAGAAGAAATGTGTTACCGTTCTTGGTAAAATTCAGAAGTCAGAAATGTTTATTTCCAGTCTCAGTACTGATGTTAATCATTTCCTTTTCCAGTCTCAGTACTGATGCCAATCATTTTCCAGTCTCAGTATTGATGCCAATCATTTTCCAGTCTCAGTACTGATGCCAATCATTTGCCAGTCTCAGTGCTGATGTCAATCATCATCTGCCAGCCTTAGTGCTGATGTCAATCATTTCTTTTCCAGTCTCAACACAGATGTAAATCATTCAAGAGTCTCTCATTTGAAGTCTATGACTCTGTTTCCCCAGTGGAGTTATAATCTCTTCCCCTATGGGATTACTGTATAATGTGCTTGGTTTCTCTAGCATTAGTTTGTCCCATGCGGCATCATTCCTTGTTAAATTCCAAATCTTACATTCATACCATATCATAAACATAATTGCGGTGTCTTAAAGCCAAAAATTGTGTATTCTATATTTAAGTCCCTTCAATCTCGTCGAAATGAAGATCCCAATCTTCATATCTCCAGATAGAAGAAACTTAAATAGGGGCAGCTGTCATACCCCAATTTTTGACCTAAGATCCCATTTTTATTTTTGCATTTTTATACAAAAGTCAAGGTCACTAAATACAGTCAGTTTTAACCTCTCACCTTCGAGCATTGATTATGCAGAAATTGTTAAGTGTTTTGAACATTCTTAGCCTATGTATCACTAACTTCTAATCAAGCACGAAATGTGTGTTTTTTGTTTCTTTGATTTCATGTGCTGACAGTTCTCCTTCGATTCAGCCTTTTGATTGGACAAGTTTGCTGCCTACAAGCCTGCTTCGATTGGACAAGTTTGCTGCCTGCAAGCCTACTTCGACTGGACAAGTTTGCTGCCTGCAAGCCTGCTTTCGATTGGACAAGTTTACTGCCTGCAAACATGCTTCGATTGGGCAACACTGCTTCCTTTGAACACGGGCTTTCGATTTGGAAATGTGTTCGTTTCGATCCACATGCTTCGATTGGGCAACATTGCTTCCTTCGAACACGGGTTTTCGATTGGGCAATATGTTTGTTTCGATCCACATGCTTCGATTGGGCAACATTGCTTCCTTCGAACACGGGCTTTCGATTGGGCAATATATTTGTTTCGATCCAAGATTCGTTTGGACATGTGGCTCCCTTCGTGCAAGTCTTTGTTTGAGCATTGACCTTTTTGTGTGCTTGCTTGGAGTCACAAAGTTTAGACCTCCTTCATGCAGGCTTCGACTATGTTTGTACTAGCTTCGACTAGACAACATTTCTCTTTAGTATGCTGCATTTCCATCCTTGACAAACTTCAGCACATGGTTGATGGCCCCCTCAAAAGACATATAGTGGTGGACTTGAGGGGCATACATATGAGTCCCTGTCGAAGGGTACGCCTTACTAGTCCATTCGAAGCACACATTTGGCCCCTTCAAATGATGCACAAAGATGATTCGTTCAAAGGACACTTGTTGGAGGAAAGTCAAACAATGTGTTGGAAGAAGAATCTGGTCGAAGGAGGGTCAAAATGAAAGGATAAAATATTCAAAGATGCTTGCTGCCAAGTTCAGACATGGTACAATAGCTAAATACAACACTCCAAAAACCTGTTGTTGTTGCTCCAATGCCTGCTGTAAGATGCCAAACAGCATACAGTCCTGAAACACTGCCCCATTCTTGCACCAAAACAGCATACAACCATTGTCCCTCGAAGGCTGCAAAGAGCAGTTTACCCAAATTGTTCAAATTATTTCGTTTTCCCTCCAAAAGCTTCAGCCCACTTTGCCTATAAATAAGAGGCTCCAACACATGTTTTTGAGAGGATCTTTGGACCAGAGGAACGAATCCCCCAAATTTTCTCAAACACAACAAAACTCTCAAGTTCATCAACACTTGAGAAATCAAAACCCAGAATCCCAAACACTCATCTCTTTCGATTCTGAAGAACACCCCACACATAGAAGTTTGTTCAAACTCAAAGACAACCTTCTGTGACAACCCTTCAAACCAAAAGCAAACCCCCTGTGACTATTCTTCGAATTCCAGAAACGTCCAGGTAGCAGTTCAAGTTCGAATCCCACATCCATTCAAGTCCTGAAGCAAGGTAAGTTATTTTTACCTTTGAACTTTTCGTTTCATGGCATAACATGTAAATAATCTTTACGTTCGTTTGAAACATGTACATACCACTGTTCCTTTCGATTCCACCCTTTTAACATATTTTTCATAGCTATCCTCTTCGTTTTGCTTTCTATTTACCTAAACTTGATTTAACTATTAAACTGTTTACAAGACAAATATTAGCATGGCCTCAGGCCATGTTGCCATTTAATGCTTGAAATGAAAGAAACAGGAAACATGAAATAGGAAACGAAGCTTTTGGCTTCTATCCTCTTTCTCCAGGTCGAACGAAAGATACAAACAGGAGGAAAACCATACACTGACTTCCAGGCTCAGTCGAAAGCCATTCCTTCACTGCTTTCAACCTCCAGTCGAAGAAGGCAACAAGGCAGAACCAGAAGGCTTCGCCATACATTGACTTCCAGGCCCCAGTCGAAGGATACAACTTGCTGCTGCCTTTACCCAATCAAAGGACAGAACCTCATTGGTGCCAGCCCCCAATCGAAAGACGAGACTTTGCTGTTGCCAGCCCCAATCGAAGGAGGCCAACAGAATGAAAATCGAAGGGTGCTCCTTCCTGAATCGAAAGACACTCATTTTTCTTACTTTTATCTTATTTTTTCCTTCATATTTTTTATGCCTTTCGATACGGTTGTAATAGCGTAAGATTTTATCTTTCTGCATTTTATTTACTTTGTACAAATGCTAGTAATTAGGCGTGTATGGCAAGATAAAATCAACAAGTAAGCAAACCAAAAAAAATCCAAAAACACTCTTTAATCCTTACTTGAATATATCTTAAAACCCACAAAATACTCAACAAATCAAAACTCCCCCCAAGGGCATGTTATCTCTGTTCTACCGCGATACCGGTCGTGCCTATTGCTAGAATGCGTGCGTTAATGTCGCCCACTAAAAAACACAAACAAATCAACTTTTTTCTAGAGGAACTACGATGTTTTGATTCCTTCATTGGATACGTAGGCAAAGGGTCGCGAAACCCTCACGAACGCAATAATAAAAACTCCTTTCTTTCCCCTTAAGCAAACATAGTTGTAGATAAATACACCCTTGTATATAACAAACAATTTTAACCAAAAACAGATATTCCAAAAGGTTCCTGCGGAGTACCGCAGATGCATTGGGTGCTAATACCTTCCCATTGCATAACCAACCCCCGAACTTTAGATCTCTTTCAAAAATGCATTGTATTTTCATTACTTTTAAGTATTATTTTGCATTGCATGTTTTAGGGTTTTATTTCGCTCTTTTCCCTTTCACCTTGGAAATAATAAAGCGCGGTGGCGACTCTTGCTTTTGCGAGTCGAGTTAATTAATAGTTCGATCTCCGATTTTCACCACTACAACTAGGTTTAAGTATTCTATGAGGCTATCATTCTTGGCCTGATACTTTCCTCGTACTTGAGAAGCGACAAGCTGGGAGTCTGAATATTTGTACTTCTCAGGAACCTAGGTCTTCAGCCAGTTGTAGTCCCGTGAGCAGGGCCTCGTACTTGGCTTGGTTGTTCGATGTGGGAAAGGATAGGGTGAGCTAATGTTCGATCATAATTCCCTCCTAGTTTTCAAGGAGGATTCTTGCTCCACTTCCAATCGAGTTGGATGCTCCGTCCACGAAGACTGTCCACTTGTGTTTCCCGCCCGTAGGGGGTTCGTGGGTGGTCATCTCTACAACGAAGTCAACCAATGTTTTGGTTTTAAGGGCTTCCCTGCTTTGGTATTGAACATCGAACTCCGAAATTTCCAAGGACCATTTCAGCATTTGACCGGCCATGTCTGGTCGACCTGGAAGTTGTCTTACGGGTTGATTCGTTCGTATGACGACTGTATGGGCTAGGAAGTAATATCTGAGTCTCCTTGCCATGTTAATGAGTGCTAAGTCTACCTTTTCGATTTGTTGATATCTGACATCGGGACCTTGCAACACTTTGCTAGTAAAGTACACTAGTTTTTTCCCGTCTGGTGTCTCGCGGACGAGGGCCACACTTACGGCCTCGGTGGAGATGACCAGGTAAAGGAACAAAGTTTCCCCGTTCTATGGTCGTGATAACACATGCGATTGTGAAAGGGCTCGCTTGAGGTAGAGGAGGGCTTGTTCTCACTCCTTGGTCCACTCAAACTCCGCCTCTTTATGCAAGAGTTTGAAAAATCAGAGTGTGTGTTGCACTGACTTTGCCACGAAGCGGGAGAGCGAGGCAAGCATGTCGTTCAAGACTTGTATAGATTTTTCTAATTTTGGCATGGGGAGCTCGGAGAATTCCCTGCATTTTTCTGGGTCGGTTTGATTCCCTGTTCGGTTAGATAGAAACGAGGAATTTGTGCGCCTTAACCCCGAAGTTACATTTCTCCCGGTTGAACCTCATTATGCACCGCTTTGCTTGGTCAAAAACTATTTTCATATGGGAAGCATGGTCGGTTTCCTCTCGAGACTTGATGATCATGTCATCCATGTATATCTCGAGCATGTCCCTGATCTCACTGTGGAAGACTTTGTTCACCATCTGGTGGTATGTTGCACCCGCATTTTTTAGGTTGAAGGGCATTACATTGTAGTAGTAATTGCTCGACTCAGTCATGAAGGCAGTGTAATGTTTGTCGCTCATCACAATGGGTATTTGATTATAGCCTGAATATGCATCCATAAACGATAAAAATTTATAGCAAACTGAGTTATCGACCAGCATGTCAATGTTAGGTAAAGGAAATGCATCTTTGGGACATGCCTGGTTGAGATCAGTATAGTCAACACACATACACCATTTTCCATTATTTTTCTTAACAAGTACAACATTGGAGAGCCAGGTTGAATATTGGGCCTCAGAAATAAAATTCGCCTCTAGGAGGTCTTTTACATCTTTTTCAACAGCCTCTTCTTTTTCGGGAGATTGCATATGCCTATGTTGTACGACTTCTCTAGTGACCGAATCCACAAAAATTTCGTGACACACGACCTTAGGGTCGAGTCCGGGCATCTCTGTAGCATTCCATGCGAACAAATCAATTTTTCCCTCAGACGGGCCTTGAGTTGCTTCCTCGTCAGGTCGGGGAGCCCAACACTGATCTTCACACCTTTACTTGGGTTTTTGCCAAGGGGGGCCTCGACTTCATCTTTAGTGAAGCGGGTGTCGAGGTCAATGGAGTCGACTTGTGGTTGAGCTTATTGTTCTTCAACTTGAGCAGGTCTATCTGTAGAGGGAGCCGCTTCTGTCGAGGAGGTTGTTCTGTTGGCAGCTTGTACCCCAGTATCGACCATGCTCTGTCCTTTGGAGGCCGAATTAAAACATCTCCTAGAAGCTGCAATGTCCCCATGGATGGTGGAGACGCGGGCCCTCCTGGTGTAGAACTTCATCTTCAAATGCACCATGGAGGGTATGGTGGTCAGCTCAGCCAATGTTGGTTTACCAAGGATGCAGTTGTGGAGAGAGGGGCAGTAGATCACAGGAAAACATACTTTGACCTGTCAGGATGCAGTTTCTTCCCTGAACGTGAAGAACAACATGATAAAACCCATGGCTTGGAGGTCAAACCATTAAACCCTTGCAGGTCGGATCCCACGTATGGTGACATGTGAGAATTGTTGAGCTGAAGGGTGCAGAATAGATGGGTGTACATCACGTCGATGAAACTCCCCAGTCGAGCATGACACGATGTACATCAAAGTTGGTCATCCTCGCCCTTACGAGCAAAGGGATGCTGGAGTTAGGGACTCCATCGGGAAGCTCCTCAAGATAAAAGGTGATTGGCTCGGATTTTCCCTTGAAATTTTCAAGAGACACAACCTGGACCAGAGCTGTATCTATCAGCTCACTTAATTTCCTCTTCGCTGAATTCACCGAGATGTCACTAAATCCCGCGCCAGATATGACCATGGAAAAGGGGAACTTCTCCTATCTGTTGTGGGTGAACAAGGGCCCGTCTTCTTCGAGACCGTTGGGGATGCGGAAGTCCTCGGGCCTGGAGACGCAGAATGCGACCTGGAGGGGGCCTGATTCATTGGTCAGCTGGTCCTCTATGCTCGAGGGAGTTGCGAGGCTTCTCTTCCCTTCTCTTATCCCATGTTCGTCGAGGGGGACCTACATCATTATGCCGCACGATGTCGGTCGGTCTGCGATTCCTTGAATTGGAGGCATTTTTGGCGGCGTCCTTTTCCTCGTAGGTCATGTAGGCCCGGGCTTTATCGAGGAGTGCACAAAAAGACTTGGGAGGCTCGATGTCAATTGCCTTTTTGAACTCAGTTCCTAGGAGGAGTCCCCTCTCGAGTAGGTACCTCTTCATGTGGTCGATGCAGGGGACCTGAATGGCCTCATGGTTGAACTGATCTGTGTACTCCCTGAGAGTCTCATCGCTCCTTTGGATGATTGCCTTGATGGAGGCCTCGGTTTAAAGGTGTCGGAGAGACGCTGTGAAGCTGCTGGAGAATTGGTTCTCCAGACTGTTCCACGAGTTGATTGACCCGGAGGGAGGATGTTTTACCAGTCCATGGTTGTTTTCCTCAGTGTCACGGGGAACAACCTGCACTTGATAGGACCCCCGACGTTGTTATAATGTAGCATTGCCTTGAAGCCGTCTAGGTGGTCGACAGGGTCTGTAACACCATTGTACTCCTTCAGAGAGTGAGGCTTCTCCATCCCCTTAGGAATAGGAGCATCCACAATGGTATATGATAATGGATTGCGGGGGTCATCTTCGTCTCTCTATTCTGGGGAGCAAGAGGGAGACCAATTGTAATGGAGGTCTTTGTGTTGGTCTTGGACACGAGGAGGATTCCGCGGACGAGTCTTATTTTCTTCATCGCCCGTGTTCCTTTTATGTTCAGGAGATCTTCATTCCTTGCGCGGGGAGTGTGACCATGCTTCTTGACAGCTTCGGGCTGGGTTCTCTCAATGCAGGGCCTCTCCTAGTGCAGCAGGGAGAAGGGCTCCGAGAATCGTCTCGTCAGTGTCTCTATGGGGGAGATCGGGAGCAGTCATCATGTCATCGGGGAGGAGGAGTTCGTGAATCAGGTCTTCAGTGCTTTTTAGGGGACCAGCGTGTCTCTTCCAGCATCATCAGGCGTTCACCCTGCGTGAAGTTCATGTAGTTTGATTGGTTGATCGCCGCGAACAAGGCCTTGGTCGTAGGATCAAAATTCTCGAGAACGGGGATCTCCTGATACACAACGCGCTCATAGTTTTGTCGGGGAGGGTCGCAGTTGTCGCGCGGTTGCAATCAGTGGAGGAGGATGAGGTCAACCTGTTATACCCCAAAATTTTCCCTTCCATTTTTACTTAAGACATGTTCCTAGAGGTCCTCAATTGCTCAAGGTTGACCAAGAATTAATCAGACAAATTCTCCTCCTAAGAAATGAACCTCCAACTAGGGTTTCACTTTTCATTCAGATGTTTGGGTTGCAAAGGCTCCAAATCATTTCCATGGTCCCTAATATGTCTTCAAGATTTTCCATTCCAAATTTCATGCCTTACACTACAAGTTTTCTCAGTCAATTGCTCAAGTGTTTGAAAATCAACTATACTAGGTCAAAAGTCAACTATGACCAATATACAGTCAAACTTCAAGATTTTTTGTCAACATCAAAATTTTGAAGTTATAATCATAATTTTATAAAGGGTTGATCATTATTCCTCAAGGAATGCTCTTAATCCATCAAAAGTCAAGAATTGCAAAATTAGGGTTTCAAAAAAAAAGTCAACTGAACTTTGACCAGGCACAACTTTCACATGCTTCATCCATTTTCCCCAACAAATTATCATTTTGAAGAGAATCCAATTCCCTAAAACTCCTCTTTTATCCTCAAGTTCAAGAATGCCTCATTTGGAAGGTACAAGTTCATACATTACAGGTCTTTTTAAAAGTCAACAAAAAGGCATTTTTTGTCAAGACAAGTTACATCAAGATAATTTCTCCAAATGAAAAAATGGTCAACATAGGGTTTGTATAGGACATATTGGGCTTTCCAAAAAGTCAAAATTCATATTCAAAGGATAAGATTTAAGCAAGATATTCATTGCACATGTTGGTTAATTTTGAGAATTTTCAAGAAATACACTTTGAGAAAAGTTGTGTTTTTAGGTTAATGGGCCTAATTTTTAGGGTCCAAGCATGTTCAAGACATACATAAGGGCCTATAAACTTATTCATACATGAGCTTGATTTTTATTTTATTTATTTTGGATTTTATTCCAATAAATTAAAAAATAAATTAAATAAAATGTGAAACCTTTGGGCCGACATATGAATTGGTTTTATTAAGGCCCATACAACATGATATAGCCTATCAACCTTGCCATTTTCGTGCACAAGCCAAAATGACATGAAATCTCTCAAATTTGGCAAGTTTTCAAATGGAATTATTTTGCTTTCATTATGACTTTAAAGCTTGATTTCTTTCCATGCTATGACCCTCTCTCCATCTCCTACAAATACACAACACTTCTATAAGCCAAGGACACGAATACATTGCCTCACCAAAGCTCCACAAAATTTCAAAAAATCATTAAAGTTTTGAAATTTGAAACTGAGTTTTCAGCCATAATCCATCCCCACCAATTGCTCAGTCGTGTTCCTCAGACTCCCAGGAACTTATTCCACCCATTCCCATGGCTTGTGTAATACGGTGGGAGAACTAACTTGGGATGTTTTGTGTTTGATCGCAAATGTTGCGGTTAGCAAGAGTCGCCACCGACTTTTATTTTATCCAATAAAGGAAAGGGTGAAAAGAACAGGAAATACCTTTTTTTGAGAATTTTCTTGAGTCCGGGGGGGTAGATTATGAAAAGGGAAAGTATTAGCACCCTTTTCATCCATAGTTATCTACGGGCTCTTAGTTGCTTGATAGATCACTTGCTTTTGTTTGAAAGTGTGCTTTGTGGTGGTTTTTGAAAGTATTTTTGAAAAGGCGCCTTCGTTTAGGCAAACTTTGTAATGGTTCTCATTTTGTAAGAACGTATACAAAGTGTTGGACTTTTGAAAATATTTCATGTTTTGAAAGTGTTTGGTGTGTGTTTGTTTTGAAAGTGAGCAAGCAACTAAGAACATTTCTACTTACTCAAAAGTATTTTGTTCATTTCTCTCCTTTCCTTTGATATTGCAATCTTACCATTGATTGGTAAGAAGCCTTATCTTTGGATGTAAAGGGACGGGCGTGGGTCATCGTATTGTCATGATGGCAATGTTGTGAGATATCTTAGCATTTCTCTTGAGGGACTAAGATCATTTGTAAGGCAACATTCGTAGCATCATCGAGGGACCATGATCTTGTATTTCGCTTGTTTTTGCTAAGACATCTCACATGCATAACATGACCATTTTTAGGCAACAAGTGGGGTTAACCCTAGGGGTGCATGTGTGAAAGTGTTCGCATTTCATGCTTGGTTTATCTTGGATTAGTGTTCTCTAATATTGATTTTTATCTTCCCATATAAATCCTAATTACTAGCATTTATATGAAAGCGATAAATTACGGAAAATAAATATTCTACGCTATTACAATCATTAGGGGGACGGGGTGTACAAATTTACAAATGGGGATTTACAAGAAAATTAAAGTCCTAATTAAGGAAAAGTACCCTCAGAAGCAAAAGCAAAGCATGGGCCCGGCATAAACTTGTACAAAAGTTTACTTTTCAATGACAGTAATGGTACTTCTATGCCACAAGTGGGGAATCCTTCGGATAAAGACTCAAAAGTGGGTGTGAGAATTAAATGATGATGAGATTTATCAAACCAGAAATCCTGCAATATGAGATTATGCATCATAGCTTTATTCTGAGTCAGAAGTTCAGCATCAGCATAACTTAGAATAAACATCCAACTTCTGATCTTTGAATCTCACTGCTCCAACATATTCTGAAGGGGGTTCTCAAACTTTTCATAAAGCTTATAACACGCTTTGTAGATCTTCTTTGAACTACTCTTGCAAATTCTGATTGAACCTTCGTGAAAACTAGCCCAGAAGTTCTAACCAAATTCTGTCTTAGAAATGCCCAGAATTTACTGAGCACTACAGTTTCACGGACGTGTCTTTGAAGATTTATAACTTGAAATCCCAACATTTCTAGGAGAAGTTTTGTTCTGCAATGTTTTAGATCTCATTGAGATTTAAAACTCTTGTGTCAGAATTTCTTCCAGAATCAACTTGCATCCTGGTGAAAATCTGGCCAGAAGTTCTGAACTTGTCATATTTCCTAAACACTTAGAAAAATTTCTAAGTATTTGGAATTTTGACTTTTCCAAAGTAATCTTGACTTTTTATTTTCTCGATGAAACAAACTTCATATTTCAACATGTTCTGATGAAATATGATTCTTGAAACTTGATTTTGATCTAAGAGTCAAAGTTTGACTTTTCAGCATGCAATTGACCATTTTGCCCTTGTGCCAATTCCAAACCAAAATTGATGTATCAGTGCTGCCAACTCGATATCATGAGAGAATCCTTGAGAAATGAGAGGGAAAATTTTGGGGTACAACAGCTGCCCCTGTTCAATCCTCTTAAACCTGAAGAGTTAGATTGGCGAGTCCGCCATTCGTGACTTGAAGGTGGAAGATGATTGAACACTAGAGTGCCCAAAAATTTACACTCGATGATGTGTTAGTTGACTGCATAGGAAATGGTCTTAGAGACGCCATTTAGAGTGACTGGAGAAAGTATCAGGATAAATCTTTTGGTTGATTTAAACTGGAGCGATAGATGTCTTTGTCTGTCGATTTTCTTTTTCTGCAAAGAAAAGATTAGTTGCATGCAGACATATGCATGGTGTAATGATGTTCTCAAAATAAATGAGATTATGTTGTATGCATGTGTTATGTATACGTTATGGTTTATGAATGTGATGTGTTCCTTGCAGTGTGTCCTTGTCTAGGAAAATAAATCCTTGACAACATGTTGATGAACCTTGGGAAATGAACTCTCAGACTGAGGTGGACAAAGTTAATTGATATCTGGTCAGATCCAGGCTTCATAATAACTTGTCTGAAAAGATGAAGTTAAACTGATATTTGGTCGAATCCAGGCTTCATAGTAACTTGCTTGAAATTAGTTGTTATCTGGTTGAATTCCAGGCTTCACAACAAATTTCTGGAGGAATAAAGTTAATTGTTATCTGGTCGGATCCAGGCTTCACAATAAATTGCTTGAAAAGATGAAGTTGAACTGATATCTGGTCGGGTCCAGGCTTCACAGTAACTTGTTGGGGTAGAGGAAAACTCTACTGGGGAAAAGAAGTTAAACCATTGTCTGGTTGAGTCCAGGTTTTTTCCATATCTCGAAGAGTTAAACTATTATCTGGTCGGGTCCAGGCTTCATAGTGTCTTGAGAAGTTAACTATTATCTGGTCGGTCCAAGCTTCATAGTTACTGAAAGTCGTACTATTTATCTAGTCGGATCCAGGCTTCATAGTATTTGGAGAAGTTATACTACTATCTGGTTAGGTCCAGGCTTCATAGCGATTGAAAGTTGTACTATTATCTGGTCGGGTCCAGGCTTCACAGTATCTTTCGGAGATAGTGATGACTTTGTTGGTGACTTCATTGGGGATCAGGGGTTGTGGTCCTCTTATTTGTAATAGTCTGAGAGGCAAACTCAAGCTGGAGAGAATAGACTCGGCTGGGGGAGATAGACTTAGCTGGGGAAATAAACTCAGCTGGGGAAATAAACCCTGCTGGGGGAATAAACCTTGTTGAGGAATACTTGACGAACTACTGACGAGGTGAGTTTTTTTAGGAAGAGATATGCAAGGTTTCTTCTTTTAGGACCAACTTAGCTGGGAGAAAGCTTGTCAAGAGATTGAGACTCTAGCTGGGGACTACCCTATGAAAGGGATTTTGTGGCGCAACTCTGTTGGGGAAAGGTTTATTGTAGCCGGCCCTACGGGATAATGTTAATGAGATAACTGTGGGGATATCCCATATACATTAAAGAGATGTTGGCTGCTGCTTAGCAAGACACATGTGATAAATAGTTTTAATTATATTCACATGTATATGTTCGTTCAATTTTAGTCATTGGACATTTTTATATTCAAAACAAAAACATAAATTTTGCACTTCAAAGTATATTTGTATTGATATTTTGCCCATGAATAGGGGTTTTTGTACAAAGAGACGGAGATCCTAGTAAGAGGAAATCATCGAAAGGAAAACAAAATTGAAAACAAAGATAATAGTCATGTGGAAGTGATCTCATTGTGTTACAACTCTACTATTGCCCCAATGTCTTCGAATGTCCCTTACCATTGACAGAAATTGATTGGACTGATCTTGGACCGTTTGAATTTGGACCTTGGTAATAAATTCGACTGTAGTGATTCCACAAGACATAGTCATATACTTTCAATCCTTAATTTTTTCCTGGACCGCCTTTTCAGGTTTTCAGCCCACCAGGATACCCATTTTTGCCCAAGTCGCCCTTTCAGGTTTTCAACTTGCCGGGTGTACAATCTTTTGCATATATCCCTAATTTTTGCCCAAACCTTTTGGTTTGCCGGGATGCCCTTATCTTGCCTAGGTGTATCAACCTAGCTGGTCTTTTATGCATAGTATTTTTAACTATGTCCGCGTTCACAGGATGTGGGAAGTCTTCACCGTCCATGGTAGTCAGCATCATGGCACCACCAGGGAACACTCTCTTGACAACAAATGGACCTTCGTAGGTGGGAGTCCATTTTCCCCTGGGGTTGCCTTGTGGAAGAATGATGCGCTTTATCACCAAGTTACCAGCTTGATATACTCGAGTTCTGATCTTTTTGTTGAAAGCCTTGATTATACATTTTTGGTACATCTGACCATGACAACCCGCAGCCAGTCATTTTTCATCGATCAAGTTCAACTGATCCAATCTTGTCTGAATCCATTCGTCTTTTCCTAGTCCTGCCTCATTCACAATCCTTAGTGAGGGAATCTGAACTTCTACTGGAAAAACAACTTCCATGCCATAGACCAAAGAAAAGGGAGTTGCCCCAGTTGATGTCTGAGCTGAAGTACGGTAGCCATGAAGAGCAAACGGTAACATCTCATGCCAATCCTTGTAGGTCACTACTATCTTCTGCATAATATTCTTAATGTTTTTGTTGGCCGCTTCCACCGCGCCCTTCATTTTAGGTCTATAAGGAGAAGAATTGTGATGCTTGATTCTGAACTGAGTGCAAAGTTCGGTAATCATAGAATTGTTGAAGTTAGTCCCATTGTCGGTGATGATCCTTTCGGGGATACCATAGCGGCATATGAGATTATGTTTGATGAATCTGGCTACCACATTCTTGGTGATTGAGGTAAACAAAGCGGCTTCGACCCATTTGGTAAAATAATCGACAACGACAAGAATGAAGTTCATTGGAAGCAGTAGGTTTGATCTCTCCAATCATGTCAATGGCCCACATTTCAAATGGCCACGGAGCGGTCATGAAGTTCAAAGGAATAGGAGGCACATGGGCCTTGTCAACATAGATTTGGCATTTGTGGCAAGTCTTGAGTGTTGATGGCAATCAGTCTCCATCATTGACCAATAGTAGCCAACTCTCAGGATCTTCTTGGCCAGGGTATGTCCACTAGAGTGAGTCCCAAAGAGACCATCATGCATGTCTTCCATAATTTCCTTCACCTCCTTCTTATCCATACATCAGAGTAGAGTAAAGTCATGGTTGCATTTATACAAGATTCCATTACTTAGGAATAATTTGGCTGAGAATCTTCGTAAGAATTTTCTGTCATTGATGGAAGCTCCTTCAGGATACTCTTGTGCTTCAAGGTATCTCTTCACTTCATGGTACCATGGCTTTTGTGTCAGTTTCGAGCTCACAACAGTGTGCAGGTTTTTTGAATCTCTCAATTGTAATCATAGGAGCTTTGTTATCCCATTTGACCTTGAACATAGAAGACATTGTTGCTAAAGCATCGGCTAACTGATTTTCTTCCCTAGGGAAGTGCTCAAAGGTGATCTCTTTAAAGTAAGGTATCAGAGATAGCACCAACTCCTTGTAAGGAATGAGATTAGGGTGTTTAGTATCCCAATCTCCTTTTATTTGGCTAATCACTAGAGTGGAATCCCCAAACACATTCAAATGCTTGATCCTCAAGTCAATGGTAGCCTTCAGACCCAAAATGCAGGCTTCGTACTCAGCCATATTGTTCGTACAATCGAAGCACAGTCTTGCAATGAAAGGAGTGTGGCAACCTTTAGGGGAGATTATCATAACACTGATTCCATTACCCAAAGCGTTGGAATCCCCATTGAAAACCATAGTCCATCGGGATCCTTGTTCAAGTCCGTCATATGGTATAGGTTTCGCGCAGTTGGTCACTAGCATGATATTCTTATCCAAGAAGTCAAAGTTCATAGACTGATAATCATCAACAGCTTGATGGGCCAAATGATCTGCTAATACGCTTCCATTGATGGCTTTTTGCATTATGTATTGAATATCATACTCAGTCAAGATCATTTTCCATCTAGTTATCCGTCCGGAAAGAGCGGGTTTCTTGAAGATGTACTTGATAAGGTCCATCTTAGAAATCAACAGAGTGGTATGAATCAACATATATTGTCTTAGTCGGCAAGCAACCCATGCCAGAGCATAGCAAGTTTTCTCGAGCAATGAATATTTGGTTTCACAGTCGGTAAACTTTTTGCTCAGGTAGTAAATGGAATGCTCTTTTTGGCCAGACTCGTCATGTTGGCCTAACACGCACCCCATAGAATTCTCTAGCACCGCCAAGTACATGATCAAGGGTATTCCTTCGACTGGAGGCATGAGGATAGGAGGTTCTTGCAGATATTCTTTGATTTTGTCAAAGGCAGCTTGACATTCATCATCCCATCTGACTACTTGATCTTTCTTCAAGAGTTTGGAGATTGGATCATAAGTAGCAGTTAAGTGAGATATGAAGTTGGAGATGTAGTTAAGACAACCCAAGAATCCTCTAACTTCCTTTTCAGAGTGGGGGACAGGAATTTTTGGATGTCCTTCACCTTGGTAGGGTCGACTTCGATGCCTTTACCATTGACAACAAAACCTAGAAGCTTTCCAGATCATACTCTAAATGTTCACTTATTAGGGTTCAGCCTCAACTTGTATTTCTCCAGCCTCTTGAATAGCTTGTATAGGTGATTGAGATGTTCCTATTTAGTTTTTTACCTTTCAATCATATCATCCACATACACCTCTATTTCACGATGGATCATATCATGAAACAAAACTACCATAGCCCTTTGATATGTTGCACCTGCATTCTTCAGTCCAAATGTCATTACCTTGTAACAAAAGGTGCCCCATTGCGTAACGAAGGTGGTCTTCCCCATTGTTGTACCCCAAAATTTTCCCTCCCATATTCCTCAAGATTTTCCAAGAATAATCTTTAAGTTGCTCAAGTTGGCTCAAGGATTGGACAGTCAAGTCACCTCCTAAGGCAGTCAAGTCAAAATTAGGGTTTTGTGTTGCATAAAGGTCCTCACATCCAAATGACCTCAATTTCTCCCCAATGTCCTAATATGTTCTTAAGTTCATCCATGTCAAATTTCAAGCCTTGCAGAGGAAGTTTGGTCAGTCAATTGCTCAAGAGGCCCAAAAATCGATTGTGATAGGGCAAAAGTCAATTGTGTCCCAAATACAGTCAAACCTCAAGATTTTTTGTCAACATTCTCATTTTGAAGGATAATTCATCATTTGATCAAGGGTTGATCATGATTCATCAAGGATTGCTCAAGATTCCTCAAGATTCAAAAGTTGCTAAATTAGGGTTTTGTAGAAAAAGTCAACTCAACTTTGACTAAGCATAACTTTCTCATATTTTATTAGAAATGACCCATCCAAAGCTCATTTTGAAGCGGATGCAATTTCCTACAATCCATCTTCACACCCAAAGATCAAGAAATTCTCTCACAAAAAGTTACAAATTTGGACATTATAGGTCATTTTTGAAAGTCAACAAAACACCTTTTTTTCCAAAGCTTATAACTTGAGCATGTAATATCAAAATGAGATGAGACCAAAAGGGTTGGTTATAATACATCTCAAGGTTTCTAAAAAGTCAAAGAACACTTCCAAAAGTTCAAAATTGAAGAAGTTATGCATTGTTGAAGTTGGCCATTTTTCCAAAATTGCTAAAAGTCAACTATCCTCAAAACTCCAATTTTTGACAAAAGGCCCCACTTTTTTCCACTTGATATGGTCTTGTCATGCCACACACGTGTCCCATATTTAATTTCATGTCCATTCATTTATTTTTCTATTTTATTTTATTTTTATTGATTTAATTCATTTTAAATCAATATTAAATCAAATAAAATCTAAAAATTGATGTAAAGGGATTCTAGTGATCATTCCAGCTTGCAAATATCATATAACACCTAGTCAATTCGTATCAAAGTCAATTCAAGCACAAAATCTCAGATTTGATGCAAATATGACAACTTGGTTATGGTGATTAAAATCAAATATTCCATCTTCAATGCACATGGATATTGGTCCAAATTTTGACCTAAACTCATTCCATTATATGCACACAAGCCACACAAACCTAAAACACGCACAAAGCTCTGCAGAAACGGCCAGACAAGAATTGGAAAAAGCTTGCAAAAGTGTGAGATCAAAATCTTGGTTAGAGCACGATTCAACCCAAAAGCTCAACACTACTCCCTTGCCTGATATCCTGTGAAGCTGTAGCAATCAAAACCAGGCCTTGAGACCCTCTGAAGCTCGCTGTAAGTCATCACGAATATACCTCTGCACATGATATCGTGAAATCATTTTCTTGCATCCTCTTGCCAATTTTCTTGTACATTCATACTTACCATTCAATTTCCATTGATTCTGCAATATTTGATTTTATTTTTGTGGCTTCTAACCCCGTATCCAGAACCTAGGGTTCTTGTTCTTGTTTTTAGGAGTTTTTATGCAGGTTAAATTAAGGCTAATGATAGGTATAGGAATGATCAGGGGAGAGAGACGATTGCAATGATGGTTTCCATTTGCATTTACATGGCCTGTAACTCATGTTTGGATGGCCCCTGCGAATTTTGCCACAGATTCAAATCCGTAGGAAACAAACCAGGTTTTAGTGAAGAAGACGATTAGGTGTCTTCCTCTCATTGGCCTGTTCAAATCAATTGCGCGCATTTTTTTATTTTTCAGTATATGGCTTGCGTTTCTTTTATAATATTAATTGTCTATTATATTAACAAACAAGCACATTGGCTCAGATGGCAAGCGTATTGTTGCAAAGTCCCTTGGGACCTGGGTTCGAATCCCAGGTCCCCCAAAGCATTTGTATTATTTTGTCTCAGGCAATTCCATGCAGCATTCAAAGCAGGGCCTATCATACGCCCTCATCCAGATATTGGCCAAGTAGCTTCAGATCTAATCCAGTGGCTAGGAGTGAGGGACCATCATGTTCCCTAGTCAAAGGCGCACATTGAATGAAAAAAGTCAACAAGGCTGCTTGCGTTTGGGCCTGGAATTTTGCTGAATCAACCTCCTTTCTAGGCCCAAACCCCCCTTTTGGTTATTTCTTTTCTTTTAACATTTACTTATTTGTTTTATTTTTTATTCTTAATTAATCACTAACCAAAATAATTAATATTTTCCTAATAAAATCAGAAATAAAAAAAAAAATTATTTATTTATTAAAACTAATCTCACCTTATTTTTGTAAATAAATAATTTAATCAATTTAGTTTTTTAATTAGGTACAATTTTAACATCTTTTGCAATAAATTAAAATCAATATAGAATTAGGATTTTTTTAAAACAATTTTAATCATTTTATTTTTATTTCCTTAAATATAAAAAAACCAAAAATATATTTTCTATTTAATTAATTAATTAGCTTAGATTTGATTTCCATTTAACTCAAAATAACAAAAAATATGTTTTACTTAATGAAAAGGGTCAAAACCCTAAGACACTCCGATTTAATTTTCTCGCGCGCGAATAATTTTTAATTCATATTTCAATATTGCAACTGCTTCGAGAATGTAATAGTTTAACTTAGGATTTTATTTATTTATTTATCGCTTTTATTTACTTTTCGCAATTTTATTTTTAAGGGTTTGTTTTTGGCGATGTAAATACCCGACGCCTTGTAATAGCGTAGATTTATTTTCCGCAATTTAATTTCCGCAACCATTAACTGTTAGATGTTTGAATAATAGGCAATGCATGATAAGACCAATTTTAATTTAAAATCAACAGTAGCTCACCATGACATGTACAAAGATAATATAACTGAAAAACAATACACTCGCACATGCCACTCTTAGGGTACACCTCACTTGGTTGCCTCGAACGTGGTCATTGAGTATAGGAAGTTTTAGAGGTCGCCCTCTTGTCCAAAGATCATAGTTGCCTCGAAACGGTTGCCTCGGATAAAATGATCTAAGACATTAGGGTTACCGCTAAGGCATCCTAACATTGCTTTAGTGACCACACGTCCCTTAATCGAATTGACCCGAAAACTCCAACGACGGTGCTACCTACTCCTCAATAGTGGGATAACACTGTCTAAAGGACATTTGCACAGTCTAATTCCTTTTTTAGTAGGTAGATGTCCTTAAGTACTTGCTCCTTTTAAAACAAAACAAAACTTTTCGCACCTACACTTTCTTCAAAACAAAAACTCTTTTCAAACCCACAAACACAAAGAAAAGCAAACTTTTGAAAACACAATGAGCAAGTACCTAAGAGCCCGTGGATAACCACAGATAGAAAGGGTGCTAACACCTTCCCTTTCTATAATTTACCTCCGGAACCCGAAAAATATCTCAAAAAGGAATTTTTGTGTGCTTTTGTCCTTTCCTTGTTGGATAAAATAAAAGACGGTGGTGACTCTTGCTTACCGCGACATTTTGCGAAAACAAAGGCAAACGCGAACCAGCATTCTAAAACAGTCAGTTCTCATTCCCACCGATTACAGAACTGGCGACTTTGCTGGGGATTCATAATAAGTGAGGTGTACCTTAGGATTAGATCACTATGTTTTCAATTGTATGCTTTGTATGCTTTAATTTTATGGGCTTGTGAAATTCTGGTGTATGCCAGTCTTCAGATGTTATACTTGATGTCTAAACATCTGATATGACATAATAAATACACTGGAAGGTAGATATCCAATTTTTATGATTTAGTACTGAAGAGTAACATAAGCACAGTTTAACCAAGCTGTGCCAGACCTACTTTGAAGGTGCAGAGGATAGAACACCAATGTGCCTAATTCTGTTCATCTGTTGCACATGATCAACAGAGAGTAAACAGCCTTTGCAGTTCTATTTCTTCTGCACAGATATCAGCATGATGTCTTAACATGTTCTGAGACATCATCTGTTACAACATTACAGTTTTACCTTGATATACAACAAACAGAAATATAAAGTGTTGAAGGTAAAAACACAAATCAGTTGTTGACCCAGTTCGGTGAAACACACCTACTCTGGGGGCATACCAAGCCAGGAAGAAGATCCACTATTAGCAATATTAATTCAGGACTAAACTTTACAAGTTCCCATCCTTCACTTAATCATCTACCCAGTGCAACCTATACCTAGGAACTCCTAGATAGAAACCTACCAGTTTCCATTCCTATTGTCGCAACAACAGAAGTCTTACTCCTACTCAAGAAGCAGTGCCCTCCCACTTGGTTTCCTACATTACAATGAATATGAAGTAATGCAGAAATACTTAGACTTGCTTCACAGCTTCATCCAAGAACACTCAAACTCTTACCTACAGGTTTCGAGTTACATACATGGTAACCTTGCCACAGACCGACAGGTTTACCTAACAAAAAAAACCCTAATGTTACATTGTGTGTGTCACTTAAACCCTAGGTTATACTCTGCTATTTATAACCTATTACCTAACTCAGCAAGTTTTTCTCCTTGCTGTTACAACTCAGCAGCAAACTTCTCCTATAATCAAGGTCTTCAATCTTCTAGTTCCTAAAATGTCTCCATATTTAGAAACAGTATTTTCTTCAAATATTCTGATTGAATCTTCACAGGAAACGCCACATATATTCTCAGAGTATTTAGGTACCAGAACTGTAACTGAATTATCAATTCTGTTGGCGTGATGTCAAGTCAGATGTCATGACATTACATCTAACATGTTTTCCTAGATGTTGAACTTTTTCAACACAACAAATAACCTCTTCCATAATTTAGATCACTTAGGATAGTTAGGTTATAAGTCACAGCTGTTACAAACATTCAACATATAACATCAGTACTTAGTTTCAGGCGCGATGTCACATGCTGATGTTGTGACATTTTACACAACATGTTGGTCCAAATGTTGAACTTCTTCAACACCACATATTAAAACAACAGAGGGGATCTGGGTAAACTTGCTTTCTTATTTGTTTTACAAATGAGGCCAACTCTCCAGCCAGGGCACTTACAATCTCCCCCTTTGGCAAATTTTGGCTAAAACAAATAAGTGCAAGTTGTATTTTGGGACCAGGCCACAACACAGTTGAGATGTTACAACATCTTGTCTAACATCGTCTTTTATAGAGGTTGATGTCCTTTGAGCAAACAACAAACCTCTGTCGTCAACTGTGAGCAACTCCACTCCATCGATGCCCCAAGAGGATTTCTTTTCTCAAGATTATTACTTGTGATCATGTAACTCAGATCACAAGTCACAACTATCCTCTTAACTCAGAACACAAGACACAACCAAAGTTACTTACTTAGGGATCATGTTGCCTTCACCTGAGTCTTGCTGGACATTGTCGTGTGTTGCTTTCTCCTGAGTCTCGCCTGAGACTACTGGGTCCCTATCTTTCTCCCCCTTTTTGGCCAGAATTTGACAAAGACTGCCCATACAGATCCATACCCATGCACAATTTTCCCAGATGCTAACAAACTTCATATTGCTGAAACCCTCTGATGAAGAGAAAGACTAGAGAGAGTCTTTATAAATAATGCAATTTTGGCATAGATAGTAACGATCTTGGTACTTTATTCTGATAGTTTCAGTACCCTAGAACTGGTTTTAATGCAGGTACCTACCCTTGGGTTTGACCCTTTGACCATGTCAGGATGCCTTTTTAAAACAGACATTTGTCTTTTAGAACAGACTATTCCCTTGTCTTAGGATCCCCTTTCCAAGAAACATCGTTGGTATATTACACTCTGCATTAGTTATATAATGCCTTTATTAGATGACAAGTTATCACCTAAACATTCCAGCTCACTAAACTGTTTCATAATGAGGCACAACAGCTCTGTTTTCTTAGTAGATGAAAACATGCTCAAATCCTGTGTCGTCATGCATTCTGCTAATTTCAGATTAACAGCTTGAAGCCATACCATTTTCTCAAGGAGGATGGTTACTCCCTCTGAGTCATACAACTGTACACACGTGGATTTATTAATAATAATCCATACTTCATCCAATTTTCCTCCTGTCTGTAGTTTTAGAGGAAATTAGGAACAATGTCATTACCAATGTGATGACATTCGGTCAGACATATTCTTCTTCAGTTTTGAACACATCATTCCAATAGTTAATAAGGTGTCACACTTTATATCCTACGAGTTTGACGAAGACCTTTTGTACAACCAATACTCCCCCTGTTAGGGACAATCACTTCTCCTCATGAGAACAAGTAGGACACATTCAATACTCAGTTAGACCTTCAATACAGCTTCTGAGTAAAGTAAATAAGACCCCTTGATGAATGGAAAACATAAGACGCATCTTCATGTCTTCAAGAGCGCACCCTCTGTTCAACAATATTGTTTGAACGCATTCATACTTGTGAATCAAATTTTCTCGATAATAATCAGCTGTCATATGTTGATTATCTTGATTCTCAGAATTCACTGTTTGATTATCAAATGTCACCTTCATGTTTATCAGTCTTCTTCCAGAGATATTCTGATCTTCCAATTGAAATTTGAACTTCAGGCTACAAGTTATCACAAAAGGCTTAGATACACTGAGACAAGAACATGTAACAACTCCAAAGAGCTGCAAAGAGACGATCCTTTTGGAGGATCTAATCTCAACTTCGTAGATCATCCTAACTTAAGTTGATGAGCCACTTCACCAAGCAAGAATCTGATGTTGAACCAAATGTCGCAGCATTATGTTATAACATCTAGTTGTTGAATTCAGCTCCAGACTGATCCAAGTGACCATCATCAAGCTCATGATGTCTTCTTCTTCTTTAAGTCTGAACATGTTTCCAGGAAACCTTTTCAAGGATCAAACAATTTTGCTGTCACCAAGGAGATAGATCTAAGGTATCACTCTTCCTGTGATTCTTCACAGGTTCTAGAAGAAGGAATGTTCCCACAACTTTAAGAACATCAGTTATCTTGAACTCCAAGGATAATCAATTAGGTACTTGTACTTGTCACTAATAGCAATTGATCATAGATCCTTCCCATTATTCAGTAAGATACTTTCACCATTTGAATACTTTGACATACTCTTCGTGTGTTAATATCTTCTTCTTGCAAGCACTTTCTTTGAGAGACCGAAGAGTTGAGATATCTAGGTTACCACCCTTGACTCAAGTAAATAGAATTTTCTCTGAACAAACTCTCCTCACCTCAACAGATTTGAAACTCCTACCAGATCAGATTCATCCTTAGGAATGAGAGAGATGAATCCTTCCTTACAAATATGTCACCCAACACCCAGAACCCATGTGCCATCAGCCAAACACCAGGCTGAACTAATGTGAGGAGGTTAACCAAATCTCCCCCTCAAACTACCAATCATGGAAGCTCCACACAAAATATCCATGCATTGTACACAAATGTCTCGACATGACATATGACATCCCTACCAGATTCAGGTAACTCCAAGAGTTATACCTGTTCATACTCCAATCACACCAATCAGACTTCAGCAGATATGTATTGCCAGAACATACTACCTTAACCAAACTCTGAGTCTTCATATTCTCACATCTTGAAAGATCTTCCACTTCTAATCATGACAAGATTCATGATCCCAATCTACTTCTATGAAGGACCAATAATGCTGCACCATCATTGACTTTTATTAACCAATGTGCTTGTCTTTCTTCACACCATAGTACTTCAGGGAACAGCTGCTCAACCCTCATCAATCTTCAGGAATTAGCCCACCAATAGGGATTGCACAATGTCACATCTCAACCAGCTCCACTTCTAGAGTTCTGACTTCTAAAAGTAACCATCGGGAGCACACAGACATAGTTGACTCTACCATTGTCAATTTTGCACATACAGATGTCTCCTCTTCCAGGTCAGGAGTAGGTTCCAAACAAAAGTATCCCTTTGTTTGACACCCAGAACATATGCTCTTCAACTAGTAGCATCGTAGAACGTCTTCATGAGTGGACTTGAGAGGACTCAAGTATCAGTGACATCTTCAATGGATTATGTTGAAATCTTGAATACAGTAGTCTTCAATCCATAAGAGGGGAAACACATCAGAGCTTGAGTTTTGCCAAGTATTATGCAGCGGAAGAACATAATACAACTCAATCTTTGCACACACACTCCACCAGACTAGTCTTCAAAAATAGATCAAGTTTGACTATGGTACAAACCTAGCATGACTACTACACACAACTTCAGGCGTACACACATCCTAGGTTTGAAAATAAATCAAACCTAGAGCAGCTACCACACAACCAGGCGAAATGCCAATCACCAAAGACAGGTACACACAGTTCCTGTCAAGAATAGTCCATCCTCCCACTTCATAACAAACCATTCTAGGTTACAATCTTCAGTACTAAAATTGACCTTGCAGATACCAGAAAGTATCACCCATGGATCTCATCCAGAAACAGAACATGATGCCTGCTCTGATACCAATTGAAATTCTGGTGTATGCCAGTCTTCAGATGTTATACTTGATGTCTAAACATCTGATATGACATAATAAATACACTGGAAGGTAGATATCCAATTTTTATGATTTAGTACTGAAGAGTAACATAAGCACAGTTTAACCAAGCTGTGCCAGACCTACTTTGAAGGTGCAGAGGATAGAACACCAATGTGCCTAATTCTGTTCATCTGTTGCACATGATCAGCAGAGAGTAAACAGCCTTTGCAGTTCTATTTCTTCTGCACAGATATCAGCATGATGTCTTAACATGTTCTGAGACATCATCTGTTACAACATTACAGTTTTACCTTGATATACAACAAACAGAAATATAAAGTGTTGAAGGTAAAAACACAAATCAGTTGTTGACCCAGTTCGGTGAAACACACCTACTCTGGGGGCATACCAAGCCAGGAAGAAGATCCACTATTAGCAATATTAATTCAGGACTAAACTTTACAAGCTCCCATCCTTCACTTAATCATCTACCCAGTGCAACCTATACCTAGGAACTCCTAGATAGAAACCTACCAGTTTCCATTCCTATTGTCGCAACAACATAAGTCTTACTCCTACTCAAGAAGCAGTGCCCTCCCACTTGGTTTCCTACATTACAATGAATATGAAGTAATGCAGAAATACTTAGACTTGCTTCACAGCTTCATCCAAGAACACTCAAACTCTTACCTACAGGTTTCGAGTTACATACATGGTAACCTTGCCACAGACCGACAGGTTTACCTAACAAAAAAAACCCTAATGTTACATTGTGTGTGTCACTTAAACCCTAGGTTATACTCTGCTATTTATAACCTATTACCTAACTCAGCAAGTTTTTCTCCTTGCTGTTACAACTCAGCAGCAAACTTCTCCTATAATCAAGGTCTTCAATCTTCTAGTTCCTAAAATGTCTCCATATTTAGAAACAGTATTTTCTTCAAATATTCTGATTGAATCTTCACAGGAAACGCCACATATATTCTCAGAGTATTTAGGTACCAGAACTGTAACTGAATTATCAATTCTGTTGGCGTGATGTCAAGTCAGATGTCATGACATTACATCTAACATGTTTTCCTAGATGTTGAACTTTTTCAACACAACAAATAACCTCTTCCATAATTTAGATCACTTAGGATAGTTAGGTTATAAGTCACAGCTGTTACAAACATTCAACATATAACATCAGTACTTAGTTTCAGGCGCGATGTCACATGCTGATGTTGTGACATTTTACACAACATGTTGGTCCAAATGTTGAACTTCTTCAACACCACATATTAAAACAACAGAGGGGATCTGGGTAAACTTGCTTTCTTATTTGTTTTACAAATGAGGCCAACTCTCCAGCCAGGGCACTTACAGCTTGTATCGGAGTTTTATAGATCCTAACCCGGATCTGAGGATACCCTTTAGATAAGTAGCAATAAACTGTGAGGGATCTGTCCGGCGTAGACCAACACGGATGAAGCAATAGCTACGGTTGTGTGGCACCTTAGTCTGTACTGATATCCCTTGTGTTGGAACGAGGAGAATATGGGTCTTCTAAGGAGTCATTAAGCACCAACTGACCTTAGAACCTTAAATTGACCAACTTGGCCATAGAACATTAGCAGTATGCTACACTCATTGAGACTAAACTCTCGCGATGATTCCGGCCGCAAGAAAAGGTTGCTAAACTGGAATTATGACCGATTGAGGGTAGTCAGTGATATTGAGATCCTCTAGAACCCGGTTACTATTTTTTTAGGACAGGTCTTAACCAACTGAACTGAAAGAGGGTAGTACCTAAGCTTCATGCCAACCTAAAATCTAAGGGCTCTCAGTGTGACTTGTTTGCCTTTAACATGTTTGCCTTTTGTGGACACTTGTGATGTGCCTTTACCATGACATCATAACATTGCATACATTTTGCATAAGGACTAACCTATTTCAAAGACAAGAGGTTTCATCTTTGCTCTGTTTTGTAGGTCATTATGATGCCCATGCGTAGGAATACTATCCGGATCAACTTTGTCCAAGTACCTACCCTGCTTAAAGATTTGGTTGTCAGGATTCCAGACACTACTTCCTTCATCAGAAGGCATGGTTCTCTTCTCAGTTTGGTCACCTCAAAATTAGACGAACAAATGATGAGTGTCCTGGTCCAGTTTTATGATCCACTGTACCATTGCTTCACTTTTCAAGACTATCAGCTGGTTCCTACCCTAGAAGAGTTCTCTGAGCTGCTCAGTATCTCTGTTTTGGAGCAGACCCCGTTTACTGGTTGGGAAAAGACTCTTAAGCCTGAAGAAATTGTTGCAGCCCTTCACTTGACCAAGGAGGAGGTAATGGTTAACTGGGAGACTAGAAGTGGAGCTTAGGGTTTTCTGACTAAGTTTTTGGTTGACAAAGCTGATTACTTCTGGGACAGCTTAGACTTTAAGGCATACGAGGACATTCTGGCTCTCTTGATTTATGGTCTGGTATTGTTTTTGAATCCTGACACTTTTGTTGATATTAATGCCATCAAGATCGTCATATCTCAGAATCTGGTACCCACTCTCTTGGGTGATATCCTTCATCAGCTCTATGCTTGTACTGCCCGAAAGCGGGGAACTTTGATGTGATGTGCTCCTTTATTGTCGAGTTGGTTTATTTCGCACCTCCCTAAGTCAGTATTGAAGAACAAAGAAGGAATGGGCTGGGCTTATAGGGTGATGTCTCTTTCTAATAATGACATTATCTGGACTCTCAAAGGTATGGATGAGGTGACTGTCATTAATCGCTGTGGAGAGTATCCTAATGTTCCATTGATCGGACTCCATGGAGGGATTTCTTACAACCCATGCTTAGCTCTTCGTCAGTTTGGAAGAGCCAGAAGAGAAGGGCCTCATGATATGTTGATGCCTCATATCATCTTTGATTTTCAGGGAGATAGCGACGAGCTGCGTCATAGATTCATAAGGGCTTGGGACAGAGTTCACCAATCTGACCCACATGAGTTGGGACCAAAGACTTCTCTGCCAATGGAGCCATATCTAAGATGGGTCCGCATCCGTGCCCAGAATCTAGGTATGCCATATGAAGCTATCAGGCCTGTCACTCTTGAAGTTTCTAATGAGGAAGGGGTTCTTCCAACTATTCTCCACCCTTATATACCCACTGATATTGGGACACTGAAGAGGTCTTGGATGCAGTTGAGGGATGAACGGGATTCCTACCGAGAGAGGTTCAATGAACATGAGCAGAAGATCCGGAAGCTGACTAGACAATTGGAGAACAAACGGATCCTGAATGATTATGTCCGCACTGAGAAGAAGAGACCATGGGGACATTGATGGACCTTTGATGATTTCTTTTACAGTTTTTGTTTACTTTTCAATATTTCCATTCTTGTAACGCCTAAGGGCAATTTGTTGAACAATTTAAATTTTGAAGTTTAAATCTAATAAAGTGTGTTTCCTTTCTTGTTTACAAATTTGAATCTCGATTGTCTTTGAAATCATAATCATACGCATTTCATCCCATGCACTTCATAAACAGGTACCCCTTTACAGGTCTCTTATCTTCTTCGTTGTTTATTTCAGCACTCAATCATCATGTCTACTGAACCTTCAACTGAGCAAGCTATCAAGGCCCTCTAGGCCCAGAATGCCCAGTTTCAAGAGCTGTTCATGAATCTGGCTAAGGGTCAACAGGACCTGAAGACTTTGATTCTGAAAGAGAAGAAGAAGAAGAAGAAGAAGAAGAAGAAGAAGAAGAGGACCATCTTGTTCAATATTGGACGCAGGTTTGGAAACTGGCTGCAGAATGAAGTTGATCTGACCACCTCATCTGGAGGGAAGGATAGTCCACAAGAAAGGAGGGCTCCTAGCCCTATGGTCTCCGACAACGAGACGGACTATGACGAAGAGCAGTATCCTCCTGCTGAGGATAAGTACAAACAGTTGGAAGACCGTTTGAGCGCTATGGAGATACAGAAGGTGCCCAGTCTGAATTTCGGAGATCTAGGTCTATCGTCTGGGGTGGTGATTCCTCACAAGTTCAAGGCACCTGCCTTTGCCAAGTATGACGGAGTTTCCTGTCCGAAGTTGCACCTCCGGTCATATGTGAGGAAGATCCAGCCTTACACAGCTGATAAGAACTTATGGATACATTTCTTTCAAGACAGTCTCTCAGGGACTCAACTTGATTGGTTCTATCAGTTGGACGGAGCCAGTATCTGTAGCTGGGAAGATTTGGCTACTGCATTCTACAGGAAGTATCAGTATAACTCCGACCTTGCTCCTACGCGTACTCAACTCCAAGGTATGTCAATAGGAACGGGTGAAGGATTTAAAGAGTATGCTCAGAAATGGAGAGACCTTGCCGGAAGGGTGCAACCACCTTTGGCTGATCGTGAGCTGGTTGACATGTTTTTGGGGACCCTGTCTGGTCCATTCTTTAACCACCTGATTGGAAGCTCTTCAGCTGGGTTTACAGATCTTATCTTGACTGGTGAGAGGATTGAAGATGGTATTAAGGCTGGGAAGATACAGAAGGGTGCCTCTTCGAGCACCGAGAAGAAACCGTTTAGGAAAGAGTCCAGTGCTGTCTACAGTTCGAGAAGACAGAATAGACCTGAACACCGCCAAGCTGTCAATGCGGTTGTTATCTCAAAACCTGCTGGTACCCCTCAGCATCACAATCAACAAAAGGACGAGAGACCTCGAAGGCAATTCACTCGTCTCAGCATGAATTTGTCTCAGATTCTGCCATAGTTGCTGAAGACCAATCTGGTGACTCTAAAAGAAGCTCCGAAGAATCCAAGCACCACATCACCAAAGTACAACCCTAATGCCCGCTGCGCTTTTCACTCTGATAGCCCGGGGCATAATACAGATGATTGTTGGGTTTTTAGGAATAGGGTGCAAGACCTAATTGATGCAAAGGAGATTGAGTTTGAGGCGCCTGAGAGGCCTAATGTCGTGACTGCTCCCATGCCTAAACATGGAGTAAATGCTGTAGAGGAAGACTTGTTTGTAGTTTCCGTGGATGATATTGTTACCCCTCTGATGACTGTCAAGAAGAACCTGTTGCTAGCCGGTTTATTTCCGGGTTGTGGCGAAGGTTGCCATATGTGTTCTGTTTTACCTACTGGTTGCCCATCTCTGAAGTCAGGTATCCAAAACCTGATGGATAGCAAAGAGATCCTGTTTGAAAATATTGTTGTTCCTTCCATTCCTACTGATGAAGTTGCCATCATTACCATTTTCAACAATTCTTCCATGGCTCCCTCGAGGAAGCCTGTTAGAATTACATCTGTTCCGAAGATCGCAGTTGTAATCATCACTGTTCCGGGGCCCATCCCCTACACCTCTGATAAAGCTGTCCCTTGGCATTATGGGGCAGATGTTTATGTTCTTGGAGTTAAGCAAGAGTTGGATGCTGATACCGGCGTCAGCAACATTACTGGGCCTGCTAAAGTCACCCGCAGCGGTAGACTTTTCTCACCTGATATTGCTCCACCAACTGCCCGAAGACCTGTTGTCATTACACCTGCAAGTGTGCCTAATGCCATTCCTGATCAAATTCTTAGTCCTACCCCTGTCGCCGAGTCATCTAACGCTCGGGGCAAAGGGATCACCACTGATGTGCCTGCCCAGACGGAGACACCAAAGACCATTACTGTTGAAGCTTCCAAACAGGAGATGGAAGAGATTTTTAAAATTATTAAGAAGAGTGATTATAACGTAGTTGAGCAGCTGGGGCAAACCCCATCCAAGATTTCTATGTTGTCACTGTTGTTGTGTTCAGAGGCCCATGCTAAGGCTCTGATTACCTTCCTGAAGTCTGCCCACGTGCCACAAGAGACATCAGCTGATCAGTTTACCAATTGTGTGGCCAATTTAACTGCTGATAATGGTTTGGGTTTCTCCGACGCTGATTTGACTGCTAAAGGGAAGAACCATAATGATTCCCTGCATGTCTCCATTGAGTGCAGGGGCACTACTCTTGTGCACGTATTGGTTGACACTGGTTCCTCGTTGAACGTCTTGCCCAAGAAAGCTCTAGACCGGTTGGATTGCAAAGGGTTGGAGCTAAAACCAAGTAACATTATTGTCAGGGCCTTTGACGGGTCTAAGAGGATGGTGCATGGTGAAGTTGATATTCCAATTAAGGTTGGTTCTCAGGTCTTCAATTCTACATTCTACATGATGGACATTCAGCCATCCTATTCTTGTTTGCTGGGTCGTCCATGGATCCACAAAGCTGGAGCTGTAACCTCAACGCTCCACCAGAAGCTGAAGTACCCGGTCAGAGGGAAGATTGTGACAGTTCAGGGGGAGGAAGAGTACATGGTCAGCCACCTCAACTCGTTCAGATACGTAGAGATGGATGGGGAGTTCATTGAGACCCCATTTCAGCATTTTGAAGAGGTTCCTCAGACACTGGCATCAGTTGAGACTGTGGTTGAAGATTCTCCTATAAAGATGGATTCCTTAAAGGATGCATGGGCTGTTATTGAGAAGGGTGAGTGTGCAAATTGGGGCCGACTCCCTGGTTTTACACAGAAGACTAACAAGTTTGGTTTGGGTTTCACTGCAGAATCTCAAAGGGCTGTTTGAAGTGCAAGGATTGGAAGACCTCCTGTGTTCATCAGCAACTCGGGAGTAAATGCCATTGAAGATGATGTGGAGGAGTCTGAATTCGACAGCTGGATCTATCCTACGACCAACAGTGGACCAAGCAACTGGACAGAAAAGGACTTCATCCCTATTACTTTTGTTAACCAGTAATGAACTCTTTGTTTTAAATTTGTAACAGACAATGTTGTGAAACTTTATGGCCCGGTGTCTTACCCGGGGCACCGTGGCTTCATTTGTGAGGGCTTTTGTGTGCCATTTTCATATATCATTAATAAAAGCATTGGACGTTTCTTGCATTTCAAATTTTGCGCTCCTTTTTTTTCCTTATTATATATTTCAAAACAGCTATTTTACACACACTCACATATACAGGTCTCAATCCACTCTGGATCTCACTGGTAACGACTCCGCTACTGCCAGTTATGACTTCGAAAATATGATCAACTTAACCGAAGATGAACCTGAAGATGATTGCGAGGTGCCGGGTGAACTTGCAAGATTGCTACTCCAGGAAGAGAGGGCCATTCAGCCACATGAAGAGCCGGTGGAAACAGTGAATCTGGGTACTGAGACAGACAAGAAGGAAGTCAAGATTGGTGCAAATCTGGAGCTTAGTGTGAAGCAACGGCTGATTCAGATGCTACATGACTATGTTGATATCTTTGACTGGTCTTACGAAGATATGCCTGGGTTGGATACTGACATTGTGGTTCATCGCCTGCCTACCAAGGAAGACTGCCCTCCCGTAAAACAGAAGGTTCGCCGTATGCGCCCAGAGATGTCTGAGAAAATCAAGGCCGAAGTTATGAAACAGTTTGACGCCGGTTTTCTAGCAGTTACTTCTTACCCTCAGTGGGTCGCCAATGTGGTTCCGGTACCGAAGAAGGATGGTAGGGTTCGAATGTGTGTTGACTACAGGGATTTGAACAGGGCCAGTCCCAAGGATGACTTCCCTCTACCTCACATCGACGTTCTGGTTGACAATACTGCTCAGCACAAGGTCTTCTCCTTTATGGACGGTTTCTCCGGTTATAATCAGATAAAGATGGCTCCCGAAGACATGGAGAAGACCACTTTTGTTACTCAGTGGGGTACCTTTTGCTACAAGGTCATGCCTTTTGGGTTGAAAAATGTTGGGGCAACATACCAGCGTGCCATGGTTGCTTTGTTTCATGATATGATCCATCATGAGATTGAAGTATACGTCAATGATATGATTGCGAGGTCCCAGACTGAGGAGGAACACCTTGACCATCTACAGAAGTTGTTAGACAGGTTGAAGTTGTACAAGCTAAGATTGAACCCGAACAAGTGCACCTTCGGGGTAAGGTCTGGTAAGCTACTGGGTTTCGTCGTGAGCGACAAAGGTATTCAAGTAGACCCTGCCAAAGTGAAAGCCATACAAGAGATGCCAGCTCCCAAGACAGATAAGGAGGTCAGAGGCTTTCTGGGACGACTGAACTACATTTCCCGGTTCATCTCGCACCTAACTACTACTTGTGAGCCAATCTTCAAGTTACTGAAGAAAGATCAAGTGGTACGTTGGAACGATGAATGTCAGGCCGCTTTCGAAAGAATCAAAGAGTATCTCCAAGAGCCACTTATTCTAATGCCACCAGTTGAAGGGAGACCTCTGATTTTATACTTGACAGTACTTGACAACTCAATGGGGTGTGTGCTGGGTCAACATGACGAGTCTGGCCGAAAAGAGCATGCTATTTACTACCTTAGCAAAAAGTTTACCGACTGTGAGACCCGATACTCACTGCTTGAGAAAACTTGTTGCGCTTTGGCATGGGCTGCTCGTCGGATGAGACAATATATGCTGACTCACACTACTCTATTGATCTCAAAAATGGATCCAATCAAGTATATCTTCGAAAAGCCTGCCTTGTCCAGAAGAATAGCAAGATGGCAGATGATATTGACTGAGTATGACATCCAGTACACAACTCAAAAAGCAATTAAGGGAAGTGTATTGGCAGACCATTTGGCTAATCAGGCAGTGGATGATTACCAGTCTATGAACTTTGAATTTCCGGACGAGAATATCATGGTAGTGACTGATTGTGAGACACTTGGACCGGATGAAGGACCTGAGGAAGGATCCCGATGGTCTATGTACTTTGATGGAGCTTCGAACGCTTTGGGTAATGGCATTGGCGTCGTGATCATATCTCCTAAAGGCTCTCATACTCCGTTTACCACCCGACTATGTTTCAACTGCACCAACAACATGGCGGAGTATGAAGCATGCATCATGGGTCTTCAAGCAGCAATTGACCTAAGGATTAAGTTTCTGAGTTTCTTCGGAGATTCCGCTCTCGTGATCATTCAGATCAAAGGCGAGTGGGATATGAAACACCCAAATCTTATTCCTTACAAGGAGTATGTATTGACGTTGCTTCCCCATTTCGAAGAGATCACCTTTGAACACTTCCCTAGAGAGGAGAATCAGTTGGCGGACGCGCTAGCTACGATGTCTTCTATGTTAAAAGTCAAATGGGACAACGAGGCTCCCCGGATCATTATTGAAAAATTGGACGAACCTGCATATTGCTGTGATCTTGAGACTGAAGAGGTAACAGAAAATCCCTGGTATCATGAGGTGAAGAGGTATCTTGAAGCTCAGGAGTACCCAGAGGGTACATCTGTTAATGACAAGAAGTTTCTGAGGAGGTTTGCAGCCAAGTTCTTCATCAGCAATGGCATTCTTTACAAGCGTAACCATGATTCGACCTTACTGCGTTGTGTGGATAAGATTGAAGCAGAAAGGATCATGGAGGAGTTACATGAAGGTACTTTTGGAACTCATTCCAGTGGACATACCATGGCAAAGAAAATCCTTCGGGCAGGATATTATTGGTCCACAATGGAAGCCGACTGTTATCAGCATTCTCGGACATGTCACAAATTCCAGGTCTATGCTGATAAGGTGCACATTCCTCCGGTCCCTCTGAACGTCTTGACGGAACCCTGGCCTTTCGCAATGTGGGGCATTGATATGATCGGCGAGATCAGACCTACGGCATCCAATGGGCATCGTTTCATCCTGGTGGCGATTGATTACTTTACCAAGTGGGTGGAAGCAGCTTCCTTTGCTACTGTAACCAAGAACGTCGTGGCACGGTTCATTCAGCACAACCTGATCTGTCGATACAGTGTACCAGAGAGGATCATTACGGACAATGGTACCAATCTCAACAATAAAATGATCACTGAGCTCTGCGAGCAATTCAAGATGCAGCATCATAACTCTTCTCCCTACCGGCCGAAGATGAATGGGGTTGTAGAAGAAGCTAATAAGAACATTAAGAAGATTGTGCAGAAGATGACAGTGACATACAAAGACTGGCACGAGATGTTACCGTTTTCTCTTCATGGGTACCGTACCTCAACCCGGACGTCAACAGGGGCAACACCCTATTCCTTGGTTTATGGCATGGAGGCAGTCTTGCCTATCGAAGTTCAGATACCCTCTCTTTGGATCATGAAGGATGCAGGTTTGAGTGAAGATGACTGGATTCAGACACGACTTGATCAATTGAATCTAATTGACGAAAAGAGACTTACTGCTATTTGTTATGGTCAGGCATACCAAAAACGGATGATCAAGGCATTTAACAAGAAAGTCAGACGATAAGAGTATCAAGTTGGGGACCTGGTAATCAAGCGCATTATTCTACCTGGAGGTGATCCCAGGGGAAAATGGACCCCTACTTACGAAGGGCCATTTGTGGTTAAGAGCATTTTCTCGGGAGGAGCAATGATTCTAACCACTATGGATGGTGACGACCTTCCTCACCCCGTCAATGAAGACATAGTGAAAAGATACTACACATAATCAAAGACCCGCTAGGTTGACTGGCCTAGGCAAAAATAAGGGCTTCCCGGCGAACCAAAAGGGTTCGGGCAAAAATAAGGGATGAAACTAAAAAAATCTGTACACCCGGCAAGTCGAAAACCTGAAAAGGCGGCTTGGGCAAAAGTGGGTATCCCGGTGGGCTGAAAACCCGAAAGGGTGGTCCAGGCAAAAGTTAGGGATTAAAGCGTAACACTATGTCTCATTGGATCACCTCGCATCCAGACTTCGGTATCAACAATCAGGCTCGGACAGCACTAATCAATCAGATTCATCTTCAACTAAGCAGCAAAGTGATGAGACGCTTGAATATATAAAGGCAATAGCAGAGTTGGAACCCAGTGGGATTATTCACATAGCTATTTTTATTTCCTTTTCACAAATTGTATAACTTTTATTTGTTCGGCGGTGCCCTCTTACCAGGACGTCAGCCTCTTGTATAAAAACGCCTATTTACAGGCAAACTTCAAAATCAATACAAATTCATTTTCAGACAAGTTTCAAATTGTTTTTCCTTTATCTGTTTTGTTTTGCAAAGAACGTCCAATGTTCATTTTTGATATATGAATTTGACATTAATTGCTGCTCATAAATATTTATATGTGAAACAAGGGACGAATTATGGGTAATATCAGAAACAGGGGCATAAGAAATGTCCAAACTGTGTAGTTACTTTGTCCACCAAGGTACCAAGGAAGGTTCAGCTGAAGAATATGACCAAGATACCATCACTCCCCGCAGAGTAAAACAGTAATGGGTAGCTCTCCCCACTGAGACTTGCAACTATGAACGAATCATCAATGCTTTCCCCAAGCAGAGTTAGTCTACCATCAACCCTAAAAAGGTTGGGTATCCCCAGAAGGTCTTAATCTTCCCCAACGGAGTATAAAGATATCCTCCAGTAAGAATAAGAGCATCTCCGGAAGTCTTAATATTCCTCAACAGAATATAAGAATGTTCCCCGACGGAATACAAGATACCCCAGTGGAGTCATTTCCCCAGCGCAGTCTAAAAAAGGCTTCCCCGCTAGAGTTGAATCATCTTCCCCAGTAGATTCTGGAAGCTTATCCCCTGCAGAGCGCAAATAAATCTCCCCAGCCAAATTCAGAAGGTTATCCTCACGAGAGTCTAACTGGGTTATCCTCAGCAAGTTGCAACTGAAAGATCATCCCCAGCGAAGTTCTTTCTATCCCCAACAGAGTTCATCATTAAAATCCCCAACAGAGCTTATCAACAGAATCCCCAGCGGAGTTATCATTAAAATCTTCAGTAGAGCGTCTCTTCCCCACAGAGTAATTCCCCTCGGAGTAACCTCTTCATCAGTTTATTCCCCAACGGAGTTCTTCTCTCCTACAGGTTTATCATCTCTGTTCGTCATCCCCAGCAGAAACGAAGAACTCAACTCTATTCTCCAGCAGCTCCGGGATTTATTTTCCCTAGCTAAAACATCACATTTCCATACATCATGATACATGCATATACGCATCATACCATGCAATCTCATTTATGTTGAGAACATCATTGCTTGATCCATCTCATGCATTTCATGTGAATGACCTTTTACCTTTCAGGAAAGATGCAGTTAAGTCCCCAGCTTAGTCAAAGACCTGACCAGTTCTTAAATCTTGATTGAATTATCCTCGGTTGAATTTCAGATAAGGTTCTCAATCTCGGCAGTTTCCCTACGTCACAGTGTGGACGAGTACTATAACCTCAACGGTATACTCCGTGGAGCACGAGTCAGTTCCTAGATCTTGATGTTTTCCTCTGTCATAGTGTGGACAAGTTCTATAACCTCAACGATATACTCCATTGAGCACGAGACAGTTCCTAGATCTTGATGAAGATGTTTCCCTATGTCATAGTGTGGACGAGTTCTATAACCTCAACGGTATACTCCATTGAGCACGAGACAGTTCCTAGATCTTGATGTTTTCCTCCGTCATAGTGTTGACAAGTTCTATAACCTCAACGGTATACTCCATTGAGCACGAGACAGTTCCTAGATCTTGATGAATATGTTTCCCTACGTCATAGTGTGGACGAGTTCTATAACCTCAACGGTATACTCCATTGAGCACGAGACAGTTCCTAGATCTTGATGAAGATGTTTCCCTACGTCATAGTGTGGACGAATTCTATAACCTCAACGGTATACTCCATTGAGCACGAGACAGTTCCTAGATCTTGATGAAGATGTTTCCGTACGTCATAGTGTGGACGAGTACTATAACCTCAACGGTATACTCCATTGAGCACGAGTCAGTTCCTAGATCTTGATGTTTTCCTCCGTCATAGTATGGACAAGTTCTATAACCTCAACGGTATACTCCATTGAGCACGAGACAGTTCCTAGATCTTGATGAAGATGTTTCACCCCAGTTGAATTATGGACAAGTTATTAAAACTCCGCTGAAGCATTCTCTCAGTTGAAGTACAAGCAAGTTCCTAAATATCAACAAAAGTTAGACTCCCCCAGCGGAATCTTTTACAACAACAGGTATGCATGTTCTCGCTAAGGAATCTCTTATGCGATCGACACTCCTGCAGATGGCATCTGTAAGCCCATCCTCCTACCAACAATCGCCAAATGGCATCTGTAAGCCCATTCCCGACATCACGATGTTGATGCTACACCATGCGAGTGCAAATTTTTGGGCACTTTAGTGTTCAATTATCTTCCACCTTCGGATCACGAAAGGCTCAAAAGCCAATCTATATCCTCAGGTTTAAGAAAATTGAACAGGGGCAACTGTTGTACCCCAAAATTTTCCCTCCCATATTCCTCAAGATTTGCCAAGAATAATCTTCAAGTTGCTCAAGTTGGCTCAAGGATTGGACAGTCAAGTCACCTCCTAAGGCAGTCAAGTCAAAAATAGGGTTTTGTGTTGCATCAAGGTCCTCACATCCAAATGACCTCAAGTGCTCCCCAATGTCCTAATATGTTCTTAAGTTCATCCATGTCAAATTTCAAGCCTTGCAGAGGAAGTTTGGTCAGTCAATTGCTCAAGAGGCCCAAAAATCGACTGTGCTAGGGCAAAAGTCAACTATGTCCCAAATACAGTCAAACCTCAAGATTTTTTGTCAGCATTCTCATTTTGAAGGATAATTCATCATTTGATCAAGGGTTGATCATGATTCATCAAGGATTGCTCAAGATTCCTCAAGATTCAAAAGTTGCTAAATTAGGGTTTTGTAGGAAAAGTCAACTCAACTTTGACCAAGCATAACTTTCTCATATTTTATGATAAATGACCCATATAAAGCTCATTTTGAATAGGATGCAATTTCCTACAATCCATCTTCACACCCTAAGATCAAGAAATGCTCTCACAAAAAGTTACAAATTTGGATATTATAGGTCATTTTTTAAAGTCAACAAAAACACCTTTTTTCCAAAGCTTATAACTTGAGCATGGAATATCAAAATGAGATGAGACCAAAATGGTTGGTTAGAAGACATCTCAAGGTTTCTAAAAAGTCCAAGAAAACTTCCAAAAGTTCAAAATTGAAGAAGTTATGCATTGTTGAAGTTGGGCATTTTTCCAAAATTGCTAAAAGTCAACTATCCTCAAAACTCCAATTTTTTACAAAAGGGCCCACTTTTTTCCACTTGATATGGCCTTGTCATGCCACACACGTGTCCCATATTTAATTTCATCGCCATTCATTTATTTTTCTATTTTATTTTATTTTTATCGATTTAATTCATTTTAAATCAATATTAAATCAAATAAAATCTAAAAATTGATGTAAAGGGATTCTAGTAATCATTCCAGCTTGAAAATATCATATAACACCTAGTCAATTCGTATCAAAGTCAATTCAAGCACAAAATCTCAGATTTGATGCAAACATGGCAACTTGGTTATGGTGATTAAAATCAAATATTCCATCTTCAATGCACATGGATATTGGTCCAAATTTTGACCTAAACTCATTCCATTATATGCACACAAGCCACACAAACCTAAAACACGCACAAAGCTCTGCAGAAACGGCCAGACAAGAATTGGAAAAAGCTTGCAAAAGTGTGAGATCAAAATCTTGGTTAGAGCACGATTCAACCCAAAAGCTCAACACTACTCCCTTGCCTGATATCCTGTGAAGCTATAGCAATCAAAACCAGGCCTTGAGACCCTCTGAAGCTCGTTGTAAGTCATCACGAATATACCTCTGCACATGATATCGTGAAATCATTTTCTTGCATCCTCTTGCCAATTTTCTTGTACATTCATACTTACCATTCAATTTCCATTGATTCTGCAATATTTGATTTTATTTTTGTGGCTTCTAACCCCGTATCCAGAACCTATGGTTCTTGTTCTTGTTTTTAGGCGTTTTTTATGCAGGTTAAATTAAGGCTAATGATAGGTATAGGAATGATCAGGGGAGAGAGACGATTGCAATGATGGTTTCCATTTGCATTTACATGGCCTGTAACTCATGTTTGGATGGCCCCTGCGAATTTTGCTACGGATTCAAATCCGCAGGAAACAAACTAGGTTTTAGTGAAGAAGACGATTAGGTGTCTTCCTCTCATTGGCCTGTTCAAATTAATTGCGCGTATTTTTTTATTTTTCAGTATATGGCTTGCGTTTCTTTTATAATATTAATTGTCTATTATATTAACAAACAAGCACATTGGCTCAGATGGCAAGCGTATTGTTGCAAAGTCCCTTGGGACCTGGGTTCGAATCCCAGGTCCCCCAAAGCATTTGTATTATTTTGTCTCAGGCAATTCCATGCAACATTCAAAGCAGGGCCTATCATACGCCCTCATCCAGATATTGGCCAAGTAGCTTCAGATCTAATCCAGTGGCTAGGAGTGAGGGACCATCATGTTCCCTAGTCAAAGGCACACATTGAATGAAAAAAGTCAACAAGGCTGCTTGCGTTTGGGCTTGGAAATTTGTTGAATCAACCTCCTTTCTAGGCCCAAACCCCCCTTTTGGTTATTTCTTTTCTTTTAACATTTACTTATTTGTTTTATTTTTTATTCTTAATTAATCACTAACCAAAATAATTAATATTTTCCTAATAAAATCAGAAATAAAAAAAAATTATTTATTTATTAAAACTAATCTCACCTTATTTTTGTAAATAAATAATTTAATCAATTTAGTTTTTTAATTAGGTACAATTTTAACATCTTTTGCAATAAATTAAAATCAATATAGAATTAGGATTTTTTTTAACAATTTTAATCATTTTATTTTTATTTCCTTAAATATAAAAAAAACCAAAAATATATTTTCTATTTAATTAATTAATTAGCTTAGATTTGATTTCCATTTAACACAAAATAAAAAAAATATGTTTTATTTAATGAAAAGGGTCAAAACCCTAAGACACTCCGATTTAATTTTCTCGCGCGCGAATAATTTTTTATTCATATTTCAATATTGTAACTGCTTCGAGAATGTAATAGTTTAACTTAGGATTTTATTTATTTATTTATCGCTTTTATTTACTTTTCGCAATTTAATTTTTAAGGGTTTGTTTTTGGCGATGTAAATACCCGACGCCTTGTAATAGCGTAGATTTATTTTCCGCAATTTAATTTCCGCAACCATTAACTGTTAGATGTTTGAATAATAGACAATGCATGACAAGACCAATTTTAATTTAAAATCAACAGTAGCTCACCATGACATGTACAAAGATAATATAACTGAAAAACAATACACTCGCACATGCCACTCTTAGGGTACACCTCACTTGGTTGCCTCGAACATGGTCATTGAGTATAGGAAGCTTTAGAGGTCGCCCTTTTGTCCAAAGATCATAGTTGCCTCGAAACGGTTGCCTCGGATAAAATGATCTAAGACATTAGGGTTACCGCTAAGGCATCCTAACATTGCTTTAGTGACCACACATCCCTTAATCGAATTGACCCGAAAACTCCAACGACGGTGCTACCTACTCCTCAATAGTGGGATAGCACTGTCTAAAGGATATTTGAACAGTCTAATTCCTTTTTGAGTAGGTAGATGTTTTTAAGTACTTGCTCCTTTTAAAACAAAACAAAACTTTTCGCACCTACACTTTCTTCAAAACAAAAACTCTTTTCAAACTCACAAACACAAAGAAAAGCAAACTTTTGAAAACACAATGAGCAAGTACCTAATAGCCTGTGGATAACCACGGATAGAAAGGGTGCTAACACCTTACCTTTCTATAATTTACCTCCCGAACCCAAAAAATATCTCAAAAAGGAATTTTTCTGTGCTTTTGTCCTTTCCTTGTTGGATAAAATAAAAGACGGTGGCGACTCTTGCTTACCGCGACATTTTGCAAAAACAAACGCAAACGCGAACCAGCATTTCAAAACAGTCAGTTCTCATTCCCACCGATCAAACCCATGTCTTCGGGAGCCATCTTAATTTGATTATAGCCGGAGAAACCATCCATGAAAGAGAAGACTTTATGTTGAGCATGTTATTAACCAAGACATCAATATGTGGTAGAGGGAAGTCGTCTTTGGGGCTTACCCTATTCAGATCCCTATAATTTATGCACATATGAACTTTTCTGTATTTCTTCGGTACTGGCACTACATTTGCAACCCATTGGGGGTAAGATGTCACAGCTAGGAATCCTACATCAAATTGTTTCATCACTTCAGCTTTTATCTTTTCAGACATGTCAGGCCTCCTGCGACGAACTTTTTGTTTGACAGGAGGATAATCTTCCTTTTTCGGCAGACGATGAACTACAATGTCGGTATCCAACCCTGACATATCTTCATATGATCAAGCAAACACTTCCACATAGTCATGCAAAATCTGAACCAACCAACTCTTGACACTGCTTCCTAGGTTGGCGCCGATCTTGACCTTTTTCCTGTCTGTCTCGGTACCTAGATTGATGACTTCAATTGACTCTTCATGCGGTTGAATAGCTTTTTCCTCTTGCAATAGAAGTCTGGCTAGTTCTCTCGGTATTTCACAATCTTCCTCGCCTTCGTCTTCAGTTTGGTTAACTGGACATTCAAGATCATAATCGGCAATAGTAGAGTCATTGGCAGTGAGATCTAGAGTGGACGAGGACCTGCAAGATTGTGTGTTAGTGCTTGTAAGATACATGGCTATTTTGAAAAATGCATTTGAAGAAAAAGAAAGACAATGAGCACAAAAGTTTGAATGCAAAAAGTCCAATGGTTTGTATTGAATGATCATATGATAAGATGAATATAAGTAAACCCTTGACAAATGGACCATAGTGCCCCGGGCCAGGCATATGGCTTAAAAGTCATTGTTTAATATTACAGACAAAAGGTTATTAAATTGATAGAAAGCAATAAACAAGTAATTACTCCTCAATGAAGATGATGGGGACGAAGTCCTTTGCGTCCCAATTGTTGAGCTCTGTTGTAGTAGGGTATACCCATTCTTCAAATGCATATTCATCATCAGAATCACCCACAACATTTACTTCATGACTTCCAATATAGAGGGCTTCCTCGCACGAGCACGCCTCACTTCCTTCTGAGCCTTGATATTGAAACCCAAACCACATTTGTTTGCTTTGAATGGGATCTCGGGGAGTTTCCCCCAAGTATCACAACTTCCTTCTTCGACTGTGGCACGAGCATCTTTAAATGAAACCATCTTTGGCACCAGTCTATCAGCTTTGGGTAAGTCATAGGAGATTTTGGCAGTAGCAATCATTGGTGGCACAACTTCAAAAGCCTGACACGGGGTTTCTATAAATTCGTCATCCATCTCCACATATTTGAAAGAATTGAGGTGGCTTATCATGAACTCCTCCTCACCACAAACAGTGACGATCATTCCCTTGATCGGGTACTTGAGCTTTTGATGAAGGGTCGATGTTACCGCCCCTGCTCCATAAATCCAAGGTCGTCCCAACAAACAGGAGTAATCAGAATGAATATCCATGATGTAGAAAGTAGAGTTAAAAATCTATGAGCCCACCTTTATCGGGAGATCCACCTCTTCATGAATTGTCCTTTTGGACCCATCGAAAGCCCTCACAATAATATCACTTGGTTTCAGCACCAGTCCTTCACAGTCTAGACGGTCTAAGGCTCCCTTGGGTAGCATGTTTAAAGAAGAGACCGTGTCAACCAGAACATGTGCTAGGGTAGTCCCCTTACATTCAACAGAAACATGCAAAGCTTTGTTGTGGTTCTTTCCAAACGGTGTCAGATCGGCATTCGAGAACCCTAAACCATTGTCGGTCGTCAAGCTTGCCACACAATTTTCAAACTGGTCAGTTGTGGTCTCATGGGGGACATGAGCCTTCTTCAAGAACTTTATTAACGCCCGAGAATGAGCATCAGAGCAAAGTAGCAAAGATAACATGGAAATCTTGGAAGGGGTTTTCCCCAGCTTCTCCACTATCTTGAAATCACTCCTTTTTATAATTTTCAAGATCTCATCCATTTATCAAGCGGAAGGCTCCTCAGCAGCAATGTCTTTTGCGGGTATTTTTGTCTCAACAGGCTCAACTACTTTCTCCTTTCCCCTTGTGTCAGCTTTGGGCTTAGCAGCGGTGATGCAGACAGGTGCTTTTGTAGCGATTGGTGGTGAGATGTAAGGTGAAAAGATTCTCCCAGTTCTAGTCACCTTACTAGAGCCAGTAATGTTACCAATGTCATCAGCTTTGCTTTCTTCAATCCAAGCATCTTGCTTTATTCCATGGTAAACACCTCAGCACCATAGTACCATGGCACGAATTTGTTGAAAGAGTACGTAATTGGCCCAGGGGCGGTAATTCTCAAAGGAGAAATAGTCGGTTCATTTGAAATCTTGATAGGACCTTTGGAGGAGATCCTAAGAGGCTTATTTGAAATCGTTATGATGGAGAGGAATTCAATTTTATTGGTCAAACTTTGGCAGACGGAGTCTTTTCAAATAGGATCTCATGGCTATTCATCAGGCATTGAATGCCTTCCTTCAGCCATTTACATCCATTGAGTTGTATGGCGCAGCAATCACAATCCTTCAAACAGCCCGAGAAAATCCCGGCTTTCAACAGATTCTTTTTGATAATGGTTAACGGAGTAGTCAAATCTTCGACGGAGGGAAAAAATGGTGTCTTCAACAACATTGACACCTTTACCATGGTTTGGCATTAGTTCGGTTATCACATTGGGAATTGGAGGCGGATGAAATTCGATGGTCTTGTTGTCTATTAAGTCTTGAATTTTATTCTTCAATGCCCAGCATTGGTCAGTCTCATTCCCAGGACTATTCGAGTGATATACACACTTGGTATTCAGATTGTATTTAGGTGTGGAGGTATCTGGATTGGCCGGAGGATCATGCAAGGTCACCAAATTAGCCTTTAACAGGTGTTGTAAGGCTTGGTATAATGACATGCCTATCCTTGTGTATTGTCTTAGTGGAGCCTGAAACTGCTGATGATTGGAGGATTGTCTTTGAACAGGAATTGGATTGGAAATCTGGACAGCATTAACAGACTGGCGGTCATCCTTCTTGGTACGGGCTCTTGCCCCATACACAACATTGATTTCTTTCTTCCCAGTGAAGGGTTTATTTACGGGATTGGAGGTGGAAGCAGATGCTATGGGAATATTCCCACTTTTGATACCTCTTTCAACTCTTTCACTGGTTAAGATCAGTTCGGTGAAACCGGATGAAGAACAACCAACCAATAGGTTGAAAAATGGACCTGATAAGGTACCCATAAACATATCAATGTATTCCCTATCAGTTAATGGTGGTTGAACCCTACTGGCAAGGTCCCTTCACTTTTGGGCGTACTCTTTGAACCCTTCACTTTTCCCCATCGTCATGTCTTGCAGTTGAACTCTTGTCGACGCTAGGTCGGCATTGTACTGGTATTGGTTGTAGAAAGCGGTGGCTAAGTCTTCCCATGTATGGATACGGGAGCCCACCAATTGGTAAAACCACTCTAGTTGCGTCCCAGCCAAGCTTTCTTGAAAGAAGTGAACCAAAAGTTTCTTGTCAGCAGTGTGCGGTTGTATTTTGCGCATATAAGACTTCGGGTGAAGTTTTGGGCAGGAAACTCCATCGTATTTCACAAAGACTGGTATCTTGAATTTGTGGGGAATGACAACCCTAGATATTAAACCCAAATCGTCAAAATCCAAACCAGGGATGGCTTGAATCTCAACGGCCTTCAATTTGTCTTCTAGCTGCGTGTACTTGACATCGGCAGGAGGATACTGCTCATCAAAATAATCTTCATCATCAGACGCTTAATCATTGATACACCCAGCCTGGTTACTCCTTACTTCTCCAATTTGGTTCTCATCTTCCTCAGACGAATCTTCTGCCACCGATATCTGATGGATCGGCTCTCTGAATCTCTTACCCATATTTACTAAGGCTTTCCTCTTTGGTTTCTTTTTGGATTCCAGCAACATCATAAACTCTTGTTGTCCCTTGGCCAGGGTCAGTAGAGTCTCTTGAAACTGGGAGTTTTGTGCTTGTAGGTATTTCACTATTTTCTCCATATCCATCTTGCTGAAATAAACAGCAGAGATAAGGAAACCTGTCGTGAAAAACCTGTTATGTTATGATGCATGGAAGATGTGTATGTAAATGTTTTCAAGGATTTATGAAATTTAAATTTGTCTAGACAAAGAATGAACAAACGTCAATTTTCATTAATTAGCTAAAAATGGTTACAACGTGCCTCTTGGGATTACAAAATAAATCTCTAAGATGAAAAGGTTGAATGTATCCTCTTCGGCGCAAGGTAGGCGTTCAAGATTTGTTCTTAATTTAGTTGCTTTGTAAGCTCTAAAACCCTTTTCTCACTCGCATAGCATTGAGCTTCGAAAGTGTCTTGTTCTTCCTTTAGCTGAATCCAACCCTTTTGCAAGTCTTCAAGAGAAGTAGGCATGTTGGGATGGAGGGCAGTATATGGGACTTCTTCTTCAGCAACAGGCTCCATGATAACTGGTAGGATGGAGGGGTAAGGCATCATGAGCTTCTAAGCACGAGTTCGCACCCACCTAAGATAAGGTTCAAAGAGAATGGACTTCTTGCATCCCAGTGTCCCACTATCTGCTTTATTTACCATCATCCAAGCTCTCGCAAACCTCTGACGGTAGCCTTGATCATCACTCTCATAATTGAACACCAACCCTTGGATGAGCATATCATGAGGACCATATCTTCGGGCGTAACCAAACTATCGCAAGGCTAAGAAAGGGTTGTAAGTGATGCCTCCCCTAATGCCAAGCAGATGGATATTAGGGAATTCCCCATAATGGTCAATGATAGAAGTATCCACCAAGGATCTCGAACACCAATGGATATTCGAGTGGGTGAGGGACATCATCCTTTGAGACCATGTCAATCTTTGCTTGTTCTTCAATGTTGATCGAGGTAAGTGCGAAGTGAACCACTTGGCAAGTAGGGGAATACAACACAAGAGAGTACCTCTTTTCTTTATGGTACAGGTATGGAAACAATGTAAAATGTCTCCCAGCAAGGTAGGTATAGAATTACGACAGAGAAAGACTGTGATGGCACTCACATCTATGAATTGGTCCGAGTTGGGAAATAGCACCAAACCATAGATGAGAACGGCCAGGACATCCTCAAAGGCTTGAAAATCCAAATCTTCCCAAAATGAACGAGCCCTCTCCAATAAGAACTTGTCTAGGATCCCTTGAACTCCGCTTCTTGTCTCCCAATTTGCTACAATATCGGCTCTCTTTAGATGCAGGGCTTCGGCAATGACTTCAGGTTTCAGAATCTCTTCTAAACCGGTGAACGGTGCTTGATCAAGCACAGGCACTCCTAATAGTAGAGAGAATTCTTCTAGTGTTGGCGCTAACTGATAGTAGGGGAAGGTGAAGCAATAATGCATGGGATCGAAGAATTGGAAGAGCACGCACATCATCTCTTCTTGGAAATTGGAGGTAGCCAAATTGAGGAGTCGACCATACTTCTTAGTGAAAGGAGAGTCTTCAAGTACCTTTGACGCTAACTCTTGGAGTTGAGGGTGTGTTTTCATAAAGTTGATTCTAATGGTGTTTCTTAGGAAGGAGTTCATGGCCTACAAAACAAAAACAAAGATAAATTCCTAAATCCTTGAAATGGTTAGTGAGAATGTGTGTGATTTTATGATGTTTATGATGTTATGTACAAGTAAGCAAGTTTTTATGTACACACAAAGCAAACAAGTCCTTAGGTTTTGGCTTGCATGGAGTTTGTAGGTAAGTACCCTCTTGAAGTTTTAGTTGGCTCAAACTTGTCCTAGTAATAGTAATCAGGTTCTAAAGGATCTCAATATCACTAACCTTTCTTTTAGGCATTGTCTCAGCACAATCAATCTTTTCTTGCGGCCGAGATATCCAAAAAGTTCAATCTCAATGAGTGTAGTATCGAGTATCAACCAATTTTCAGCTTTCCACCGAAACCGGTTATCTCACTACGTCCTAATGGCCAAGTTGTTCAATTAAGGTTCTAAGGTCAGTTAGTGCTTCATGACGCTACTCAGTGGCCCCATATTCTCCTCGATTCAACACAAGGGATACTGATACCCACAAATGCGTCACACTAACGTAGCCATTGTTTCAACCATATCGGTTTATGCCGTACAGTTTCCACAATCTATTGCTACTTACCTAAAAAGGTGTCCCAGATTCGGGTAGAGGATCAAAGCAAACCCAAACAAGGAACCATAATGTAAAGCAAACAAGTCAAACAATGACAACAAGTAAAGGTGATCTAGCCCTATGGTAACCCCACTTTTAAAATCTCCCCAGCAGAGTCTCCAGTTTTGTAATACTATGGGGGAACTGACTTGGGACGTTTTGCGTTTGATCGCAAATGTTGCAGTTAGTAAGAGTCGCCACCGACTTTTCTTTTATCCAATAAAGGAAAGGGTGAAAAGAACAGGAAATACCTTTTTTGAGAATTTTCTTGAGTTCGGGGGGTAGATTATGAAAAGGGAAGGTATTATAACCATTTTCATCCATAGTTATCTATATGCTCTTAGTTTCTTTCTAGATCACTTGCTTTTGTTTGAAAGTGTGCTTTGTGGTGGTTTTTGAAAGTACTTTTGAAAAAGGCGCCTTCGTTTAGGCAAACTTTGTAATGGTTCTCGTTTTGTAAGAACATATACAAAGTGTTGGACTTTTGAAAATATTTCATGTTTTGAAAGTGTTTGGTGTGTGTTTGTTTTAAAAGTGGGCAAGCAACTAAGAACGTTTCTACTTACTCAAAGTCTTTTGTTCATTTCTCTCCTTTCCTTTGATATTGCAATATTACCATTGATTGGTAAGAAGCCTTATCTTTGAATGTAAAGGGACGGGCGTGGGTCATCGTATAGTCATGATGGCAATGTTGTGAGATATCTTAGCATTTCTCTTGAGGGACTAAGATCATTTATAAGGCAACATTCGTAGCGTCATCGAGGGACCATGATCTTGTATTTCAATTATTTTCGCTAAGACATCTCACATGCATAACATGACCATTTTTAGGCAACAAGTGGGGTTAACCCTAGGGGTGCATGTGCGAAAGTGTTCGCATTTCATGTTTGGTTTATCTTGGATTAGTGTTATCTAAGATTTATTTTTATCTTCACATACAAATCCTAATTACTAGCATTTATATGAAAGCGATAAATTGTGGAAAATAAATATTCTACGCTATTACAATCATTAGGGGGATGGGGTGTACAAATTTACAAATGGGGATTTGCAAGAAATTAAAGTCCTAATTATCTATTACAACCAAATTGAAATAATTTACCAGAAATGGAATGGACTTGTTTTGTTTTTGTTAAATGAACTAGTTTAAGAAAATATTTTTGGTCTTTTGATTTTAAAAGAAATAAAATAAAGTATGTGAATATAAAAATGTTTTTGGTGTTTTTGATTAATGATGGTAAAAAAATAATAAGAGAAAAAGGGGTCAGAATCAACGCTTTGCTGAAATAAGAGAAATCAGAAGTAAGGGGCAGAAACTCTGACTCTGATGTGCTGCAAGAAAAAAAATGTTAGTAGAAAAAGGGAAGTTCAGAAGTTCTGGATCTGGGTAAATTAAAGTGCTGGGTCCGGGAATAAGGGAAATCCTAGAAATTTTGATGCAACTGGAAGCCTAGAAGTACTAATGTTACTGGAAGGTCAGAAGTTATGGTTATTGAGAGAGTCCGGAAGCTCTGAATGTTGAGGGATTTTGGAAGTTCTGATGTAGCTGGAAACCTAGAAGTTCTAGTATTCATTGGCAAACTAGAAGTTCTGATTATGGGTATGTGAGGAGTCAATGTTGTTGGATGGAAATTCCTATAAGTTCTGGTCCAGGATGGGGTAAAAATGTAAGGGAATAAACATAAAAAAGGGTGTTTCTGGGGCTAGAACTCAGGACCCTTAACACTAATGTCTTATGCACACGCTCTCTACCACTGGGGTGGCTATACATCCGGGATTAGAAGCAAAAACATAAACATATAACACAAAGTAAGTTCTGATGATGAGCTTCATCTCCTTTCCCGTGCCAATCAGAACATCTGCAACTTAATCATTTCTCAACAAAACATAAAATGCAAACATAGTAGTTATGGCAGGTTTCCATCATGATTTCAGAAACATAAAATATCAGGACTGTAAATCAGAAGCAAGCATTAATTTTGCTGATCCTAATTCTAAATCCTAATTTCCTCAAGAAGTTCTAAACTGAAATTCTCTCTACTTAGGAAAAATACATGAAATCTATGAATATGTACAACATCAGAGTCAAGATGTCTACGTTGTATTTTTGGACATGCAAGTCTATCAATGTTTATGTAATAAGATAACAGTCAGAAGGAACTTACCTTATTTCTGGAGATTTGTTCTGAATTAGAGTCTGATTCAGGCTGATGTGATGTTCTGGTCAGCTTTCTCACGTGCTCAGAAGGCTAGAACAACCTTGAACTATGGATGGCTGGAAAATTATGAGCAGCCAAGAAGCAATGTTCTGGTTTTTTGAGACGGAGATTGATGAAGATGGAATTGCAATCTGTAAACACAAGTTAGTATTGTTTTTAAATGTATGTTAGCAACTTAATGGGTGGTTTGACCAAGAGATGTGCAAGAAAATTAGAGTTTGGGCGTGAAAAGAAACAGAAGCTTAGCAGGTTTTTGTGTTTATGCTTTTAGTTTCCAATTCTTTGAAATTTTAGAAAGGTCTCAAGGTTAATTTCCTAATTCTCGACCTCTTTACAGTTGCAAATGAAGTTCAATTTATAGGCAAGGATTTAGTAGCTTGGAGAAGTCAAAAGTACAGCCATCATACACTAGGCGTTGACTTGTTCTTGAAGCAAGTTCAAACAAGTATGGTTCAAGGCACAAAGTAAGGTGGTTAGCAGCTTTTAGCCGTGCCTAAGCTGTATTTGTAAGTATGAATTAAGGAAAAGTACCCTCAGAAGCAAAAGCAAAGCATGGGCCCGATATAAACTTGTACAAAAGTTTGCTTTTCAATGACAGCAATGGTACTTCTATGCCACACGTGGGGAAATCCTTTGGATAAAGACTCAAAAGTGGGTGTGAGCATTAAATGATGATGAGATTTATCAAACCAGAAATCCTGCAATATGATTATGGATCATAGCTTAATTCTGAGTCAGAAGTTCAGCATCAGCGTAACTTAGAATAAACATCCAACTTCTGATCTTTGAATCTCCCTGCTCCAGCATATTCTGAAGGAGGTTCTCGGACTTTTCATAAAGCTTGTAACATGCTTTGTATATCTTCTTTGAACTACTCTTGAAAATTCTGATTGAACCTTCGTGAAAACTAGCCCAGAAGTTCTAACCAAATTCTGTCTTGGAAATGCCCAGAATTTACTGAGCACTACAGTTTCACGGACGTGTCTTTGAAGATTTATAACTTGAAATCCTTGCATTTCTAGGAGAAGTTCGGTTCTGCAATGTTTTAGATCTCATTGAGATTTACAATTCTTGTGTTAGAAGTTCTTCCAGAATCAACTTGCATCATGGTGAAAATCTAGCCAGAAGTTCTGAACTTATCATATTTCCTAAACACTTAGAAAATTTTCTAAGTATTTAGAATTTTGACTTTTCCAAAGTAATCTTGACTTTTGATTTTCTTGATGAAACAAACTTCATATTTCAACATGTTCTGATGAAATATGATTCTTGAAACTTAATTTTGATCCAAAAGTCAAAGTTTGACTTTTCAGCGTGCAATTGACCATTTTTCCCTTGTGCCAATTCCAAGCCTAAATTAATGTATCAATGCTGCCAACTTGATGTCATGAGATAATCCTTGAGAAATAAGAGTGCAAATTTTGGGGTACAACAGCTTGCAACACCCTAGACCACTGCCTCCAAACATCACTGGTTGGTAAGATTTTTTAATCTGAAACTGTGAATCCATGCCATTTAAATACCTATTGCGCCTATATCTTTGTTGCTAATGATGTTTGTGAATGTTTTAACGTATTACATGTGAAAATTAGTGCTAAAGTAACAGGACAACATTGTTAGGGTTTGAAAATGTATAAGCTTCAGTTTCGATGATGGAGGCATTTTTAGACCAATCTAAGACCATGGTTGGATTTGCAGCCTAGGTTTTAGGGGGGTAGACAAAACCTTTAGCTTTGAATCACAATATTTTGCAGGTTATGATTTTGGTCACACCAGAGAAGATGGTGGTCAACCACCGTGGATGGTGGTTTGAGCCCCCGGAGCTGGCCTGGCAAAATAACTTGTTGTGATTCGTTACATTCAAACAGCAGGGGCTCACTGGAGCGCGCGTGTTTTCCAAATCATCATTTTTACTTGTTTTACATTATATACATTTCGTTGTGCTTATATTAACGAATGTAAGGTCGTCCCAACGGTTGGGTGAGTGTGTGTTAAGGTGTTTGTAAGGCTAGAGGGGCTGGGTTCAATCCAGCCCTTTTGCAATTTTATTTTTTGTTTCTCTATCATTTTATGTAGATCCCATGCTTCTAGGCTGCGCACGCTCACCATGTACCATCAAGTCATCACCATCTGATCCAGATCCAAGCGCTTTAACATGCAGCCCATGATGAACCCTCAAGGGTCCAGCCACATGGGATAAGGTGCAACACCTTTGGGCTAGCAGCAATTTGGGCCCAGCGAATTCCTAATTCCACCCCCCCCCCCCAATTAATTTTGACACCGGGCCCATCTCATTTTTTTGTTTTCTTTTTAGCTTATTTATTTATTTGCTTTATGTTTGTTAATTTTCCAAAACCTTTTTTTATTAATCATAAAAAATCAGAAAAAATATAAATAACTTAGAGTTAGGTTTATTTTATATTTTAATTTAGTTTATCATTTTAATTTATTTCCTTAATTTAAAATCAATAGACTTAGGATTTATTTGATTTCATTTCTTTTCATAAATAAAAAATATAAAAATATTAGGTTGTCTTAGAATTAATTTTGATTTTCTTTCCTTTCTTGTTTTGATTGATTAGATTTAGTTTAATTTAACATTTTCCAAATAAACAAAAATAACAAAAGATTTTCTTTTAACCTAGGAGTACATTAGGGTTTTAAACATTATTTTCAATTCACGCGCTCTTAAATACTTTCGTATTATTTTTAACTTTTCATATTATTGTATCTGTCTACTAGATGTAATAGCTATAACTAGGACATTATTTTACTGCTTTATTCCCCATTTTGGACATGTAATTAATCCCCATCCCCGAAGCCTTGTAATAGTTTAGGATTTATCTTTTCGCATTTTAAATTCCTGCAAACTATTAACTGTTTAGATGTATGACTAATAGGATTGTATGGCAAGAACATAAATAATAAAACGCAAGCAAACCTAACACAAGACAAATAACTGAATACAAACACAATTTCACATGCACACCTCTAGGGTACCCCAATTCGGTTGCCTTCGGTTTAAGATAGCCACAACTCTCGAAACGTGAGAGACTTTAGTGGCTACCCTCCAGTTTAAAAGATCCAAAATGATCCTCTCGATGTTGCCTTGGTATGATCTTAAAACCCTATGGTAGTTGTTAGAACATAGTTTGATTCTACAACCCTTTATTAGAGTTTTGATGATAACAAACACAAATAACAAATATGCACTCTAAAAATTGTGTTACTGTGTATGCAGAAGTTCTGACCAAAGCAGCATCAGAAGTTAAGTTATAGAAGCTTTCACGCTGAGGTAATCAGAATATGCGCTGAAGAATGATGATCATAACATGCGCTGAAGTGAAGCATACTCTGATTCTGAATAGAAGGTTCAAATATAATCAAATTCTCACAACTCTAAGTCATCAATGTTCTGAAGCAATTGCAGCATACAAGATTGTAAGATTCTGAAGCGTTACTATTCAATAAATACAGCATCACTTGTAACGACTTCATTCAGACAGGATCTTCTCAATATGGAAACTGCTTAAATGTCCATTATCACGCTTAAAGTTAGACAAGATTCCTTTGCCTATATAAACAGGCTAAGAGATCAAAGCATTTTTTATTTTCCCACACTACTGCAATTCATCTCAAAAGGCTGCAAGCTTACATACTTATTTTCCACGCTCTAATTTGTGTAAAAATATCACAATTGTGGTAACTGTTTTTGTAACGAAAAACAATCATACACAAAATTCTTGTATCTTGATTAAGACAATTTTTCCTTGAGATTAACCGGATTGTGGTTGTACTCAAGAGGACTTTGACAGTTGTCAAAGTAGTGATTGTAATCAGTTTTTGATTAGTGGATTAAGTCCTCATCGGAGAGAGGAAAAATCACTTTGACGGGTGGACTGGAGTAGTTTGAGATCAAACGAACCAGGATAAAAATATTGTGTCATTGCGCATTTGATTTTAAGTTTTAAATTCAACCCCTCCCCCCCCCCCCCCCCTTCTTGTGTTTTTCACTTTTTCAATTGGCATCAAAGCTCCTGGTTCTGAGTTCATACACTTAACCGTGTCAGTACAAGATCCAAGCTTTAGAAAAACACTATGGTGGGACCAAGCCAAAACATCAGCAATGACTATCATGAAGACAAGGATAGAATCAGTGGCAAACCTCCAGTCTTTGATGGAGAAAATTTTGACTACTGGAAAGACAGAATTGAGAGCTTCTTTCTGGCCCATGATGCTGATCTATGGGACATGGTAATTGATGGATACACACATCCAGTGGATGGACGTGGTCAGAAGATAGACAGAAAAATGATGTCTGACCAGCAAAAACGTGAATTCAGAAACCATCACAAAGCCAGAACAATACTCCTCAGTGCTATCTCATACTCAGAATATGAGAAAATCTCAAACAGAGAGACAACCAAAAATATGTTTGACTCTCTGAGACTAACGCATGAAGGAAACATACAAGTCAAAGAAACCAAGGCCCTTGCGCTCATTCATAAGTATGAGGCATTCAAGATGGAAGATAGTGAATCCATAGAAGCAATGTTCTCAAGATTCAAGATCCTTGTTGTTGGGTTGAAGGTTCTTGACAAGGGATATTCTACTGCTGATCACGTAAAGAAGATCATCATAAGTCTACCCAAGCAATGGAGGCTAATGGTCACAGCACTTAAGATAGACAAAGATCTCAACAAGATATCTCTGGAGGAACTTGTCAGCTCCCTCAGAAGTCACGAGATAGAGCTAGAAGAAGATGAGCCTCAAAATCAAGGTAAGCCACTAGCATTAAAATCTAACAGAAAATCTGATTCTAAGGTTTTGCAGGCTATGGAAGAAACCTCTGATGGATCCTCATTAGAAGAAGATGAATTGTCTCTCCTCTCCAGAAGGGTGAATCAATTGTGGAAGCAGAGACAAAGAAAATTCAGAAATCCTAGAAGATTAGAGAATCAAAATGAATCCTCCTCCAGATACAGAAAGTCCGAGTCTTCCTCTAGACATAGAAGATCTGAAGGCTCTTCAGGACACAGAAAGTCAAATAACAAGGACATCATCTGCTATGAGTGCAATGAGCAAGGGCACTACAAAAGTGATTGTCCAAAGCTTCAGAAGGAGAAGCCCAAAAAGAAGTTCTTCAAGGAGAAGAAGAAAAGACTTATGGCTACATGGGACGATTCAGACACTTCTGATACTGACTCAGAGTCAGATGATGAAAGATCAAACATAGCTCTCATGGCGAACGTGTCAGAAGATAGTAAAGCTTCTGGTTCAGACTCAGAATCAGACACTGAAGAGGTATTCCCTGACTTCACTATTAATTTCACTAAGGCTGAACTTGCAGAAAGTCTAAATGAAATTCTGGAAAGGTATCAGCAAATCAGAGTCAAATTCAAGAAACTGAAAAAGGATCTTGTCTCTGACTCTGAAAATACTGAGAGTCTCAGATTAGAAAATTCTGAGTTAAAAGAAAAAGTTTCAAAATTAGAAAATGATTTGCAAAACTCTCAGAAGGAAATAATCACAGAGACTTCTAGTAATGCTGATGAGATCATCAAACAATATGATCACAGCTTTCAGAAATTTCTGGCTAAAAACATAGATAGAAGTAAGATGGCTTCAATGATCTATGGAGTTAGCAGAAATGGCAGAAAAGGGATAGGATATCAAGGTAAGGTATCTACACCTAAGAAAGTTATGGACTTAGTCATAAAACGCACACCACTTAAATCACACTTCATATATGGGCACACACATGACCTAAAATACACTAGTAATGATTACTCTGTCAAACCAAAATTCAATCAGACTTTTGGTAAAACTAACAAATAAGGACCCAAGAAGATATGGGTACCTAAGGACAAAATTATATATGTAGCGGATATCTTTAGCAGCAAGGCTAAAACACCAGTCATGGTACCTGGACTCTGGATGCTCTCGACACATGACGGGAAGAAAGCATATGTTCCAAAGCCTGGAACTTAAACATGGAGGCTACGTGGGCTTTGGAGGTAACCAAAGAGGAAAGATCATTGGATCTAGAACAATAGGTAATGGAAATCTTCCCTCTATAAATAATCTGCTACTAGTTGATGGATTAATGCATAACCTGTTATCCATAAGCCAATTAAGTGATAACGGTTATGATATAATCTTTAATCAAAATTCATGCAAAGCTGTTAGTCAGAAAGATGGAACTATCCTTTTTAATGGAAAGAGGAAAAACAACATTTATAAGATAAAAATTTCTGAACTAAAGAGTCAGAATGTAAAATGTCTTATCTCTGTTAACAACGAGAAATGGGTCTGGCATAGAAGATTGGGGCATGTTAGTATGAGAAGAATATCTCAGATTAACAAACTCAATCTAGTCAGAGGACTTCCTAATTTGAAGTTCAGCTCAGATGCTCTGTGTGAAGCATGTCAGAAAGGCAAATTTGCAAAACCTACTTTTAAATCCAAAAATGTTGTTTCCATCTCTAAGTCATTAGAACTTCTGCACATAGACTTATTTGCACCAGTAAAAATTGCGTCTGTCAGTGGCAAGAAGTATGGGTTAGTGATCGTAGATGACTATAGCATATGGACATGGGTAAAGTTCTTAAGACACAAGGACGAGTCACACTCTGTGTTTGTTGCATTATGTAACCAAGTTCAGAATGAAAAGGATCTTAGAATTGTCAAAGTCAAAAGTGATCGTGGTGGAGAATTTGAAAATAAAAATTTTGAATCATTTTTTAATGAAAAAGGCATCTTGCATGACTTCTCTTGTCCTAGAACTCCCCAACAAAATGGATTTGTAGAATGAAAGAACAGAACATTGCAAGAAATGGCTAGAACCATGATCAATGAGACTAACATTGCTAAGATCTTCTGGGCAGAAGCAATTAACACAGCGTGTTACATTCAGAATGGAATCTCTATAAGACCTATTCTGGAAAAGACTCCATATGAACTGTGGAAGAACAGAAAGCCCAACATTTCTTATTTCCATCCGTTTGGATGCACTTATTTCATTATGAATACTAAAAATTATTTGAACAAGTTTGACTCTAAAGCACAAAAGTGTATTATGTTAGGATACTCTGAGCGCTCAAGAGGATACAGAGTATACAATACAAAAACACAGATTGTTGAAGAGTCAATCAGTGTTAAATTTGATGATAAGCTTGACCCTCAAAAGTCAAAGCAGAATTAATTCTTTGCAGATATAGAAGTTGAATTCACAGGTACTGAAGATAACTCATCAGAAGTTATCAACAGAGACGCTCCAACAACGTCAAAAAGAAATGTTACAAGCAATCCAGCACCTTCTGTTGATCAACTCCAGAAAAGGCTTTCCAGAAGCAGCATAGCTCACCCAGAAGATAAAATCCTAGGAAAGAAGGATGATCCAATCAGAACAAGATCAACATTCAGAAACTCTGAAGAATCCCTTATGGGACTGGTCTCTCTGATTGAACCAACAACAATTGATGAAGCTCTTCTGGACAATGACTGGATTCTGGAAATGCATGAGGAATTAAATCAATTCACCAGAAATGACATATGGGATCTGGTTCCAAAACCAAAAGGATTCAACGTTATTGGAACAAAGTGGGTGTTCAGAAACAAACTGAACGAGCAACGAGAAGTCATCAGAAATAAAGCACAACTGGTGGCACAAGGTTATAGTCAGTAAGAGGGGATAGACTATACAGAAACCTTTGCTCTAGCTGCCAGTTTAGAATCTATCAGACTCTTAATTTCATTTGCTATAAACAATGGCATCACTCTGTATCAGATGGATGTCAAAAGTGAATTCCTAAATGGCTACATAGATGAAGAGGTATATGTGCACCAACCCCCTGGGTTTGAGAATTCCAAACACCCAGAATATGTTTTCAAACTAAAGAAGTCACTCTATGATCTGAAACAAGCTCCCATAGCTTGGTATGAAAGACTAAGTAACTTCCTGTTAGAAAAGGAATTCACCAGAGGGAAAGTGGACACTACCTTGTTTTGTAAGTCATTTAAGAATGACATTGTAGTGTGTCAGATTTATGTAGATGACATCATCTTTGGATCCACTAAACCTTCTCTGGGAAGAGAGTTTGCTAAGTGCATGCAGGCAGAGTTTGAGATGAGCTTAATGGGGGAACTCAAATTCTTTCTGGGCATTCAAATAAACCAAACTCCAGAAGGAACTTACATTCATCAGAGCAAATATGTCAGAGAACTTCTGAAGAAATTTGATCTCTCAGAATGTAAGCCCTCAAAGACTCCAATGCACCCCACGTGCATTCTGGAAAAGGAAGAGGTAAGTAAAAAGGTAGAACAGAAAGTCTACAGAGGTATGATTGGCTCTCTCCTTTATCTGACGGCTTCAAGGCCTGATATTTTATTCAGTGTTTGCTTATGTGCTAGATTCCAATCAGATCCTAGAGAATCTCACTTAACAGCAGTTAAGCGAATTTTCAAGTATCTGAAAGGTACTACTAATCTGGGTTTGTTTTATAGAAAATCCAATGAATACAGCTTAGTAGGATACTATGACGCTGATTTTGCTAGAGACAGAGTAGAGCGTAAAAGCACTTCTGGAAGCTGCCGGTTTCTGGGAGACAATCTGATCTCATGGACCAGCAAGAGACAGTCCACAATAGCATTGTCAACAACATAAGCTGAATACATAGCAGCTGCTGGATGTAGCACTCAAATGCTCTGGATGAAAAGTCAACTTGAAGACTTCAATATATTTGAGAGTAACATTCCAATCTTCCGTGATAACACTTCTGCTATATGTCTCAGTAAGAATCCTATTTTTCATTCTAGGGCTAAGCATATAGAAATAAAACATCACTTTATTAGGGACTATATTCAGAAAGGAATTCTTACCTTAAAATTTATTGACACAGACCATCAATGGGCTGATGTATTTACAAAACCTCTTTCTGAAGATAGATTCAATTTCATTCTGAAACATCTCACCATGAAGTTATGCCCAGAATAAAATGTTTTATTTGCATATCTTAACCCTCAGAACTTTATTGTTTTCTGTGAACATCTGATCAACTTGTCTTCAGAAGTTAGAAGTACAGTTGCCTCAGAATCTATCTACGAAGATCTGAACGTTTCATTTCAAGGATAGAGGCGTGCAGTTCACATCATTAAACATCTGTCATCCTCTCACAAGCCACCTTCTGAGGAAGAACACACATTCAAATTCTGAAGGGTCCAAGGCTCTGATTGGATGCATTGAGACACTTGTCTGTGGTAACCGTTCAAATTTATTTCTAAATCCCCTAATCTCAGGTTTCATTAATGCATATAATCATTACTTATTTTCTTACTTACTGCTTACGTTTTCAAAAACCTATTTAAACTCAATTTACTATTTCATTCATTCACTTTTACTCTCTTATATATTCTCTCTTATTTCAAGTTTCGTTTTCAAAAACCCTTCCCATCTTCTTCAACAAACCCGTGTGAATAATGGCATCATCATCAAGCCTCAAGAATCTCAATGCTCATGAATCTTCTTCAACGGAACAATATGAAGAACCCATTATAATGCTTCTCAATCCTGTTGACAACCTGGAAGTTCTCTCTAAATTAATCATTGATTTTGAGAGTTTACAAGAAAATGGGTTTAATCTCTATGAAGACGTAACTGCACAGGGTTGGAACAGATATTTTGATCGTCTGTTGGGTCAAACGTTTCCCATTCTCGTCAAAGAGTTCTGGATTCACGCTACATCATCCAACCACCGGGTTACTTCTTATGTTATGGGAAAGAAAATAGTGATAACAGAAGATCTTATTGGGAAACTCATTGGATACAATGGTGGTGGAGTCAGATGCATTGGCATGGCTGATAGATGTTTTGACCTAAAATCTATTGCCAAGGAAATTTTCACTTCTGGACAGCCATCTAGCAAGATCAGAGACTTGAAGGATCATCACAGAACCTGGGCTAGAATAATTCTGGGATGTATCAATCACAGGAAGCCTACAAGCTCTCCTAATTACATCAATATTGATCAGAAGTTTTTGATCTACTTCATTGCAAAGAAGACCAAGATAAACCTTCCACACTTGCTCTTCAACCATCTCAGAACAAGTGTGAAAGAGACAAGAGAATAAGAAAGAACTAAGAGGGATTGGATTCCCTTAGGAAGACTGATATCAGATATTCTAACAGAAAACAGGCTGATAGAACATCTGACAGAGGCTCAAGAAATAAGCACTCTGGAAGAAACTGCTGGGAAGCCTTTGAACGCCAAGAATCTAAAGAAAATGAAGATCATTGAGAACATTAAGAAGGAACCAACTATTGCTTCTCATGAGACCATCACTTCTAGGAGAATCCCTCTGAGGGATTTTCCACTATTTTCTGAGATAGATGCCAACCCAAAAATCATATTCAGATACATTGAAGCTTGCAAGGCTGATGGGACTGCTCCAGAAATCAACATTCAAGATCTGCACAGGCCAGCTCTAGAGGTTGTGCTAAAGAAATCCAAAAAGAGGAAAGCAGCAGGAGAAGGTTCCTCTCAGAAGGAACCTAAAGCTGCGAAAACAAAAGGTAATCCATCTTCTATTTCTGTTATAGAATCAATAGCTGTTACAACATCTGAAACCATTCCCCCTTAACTAATAAAAAATCCTTCACCCCAAACATTTGAGGATTTAGACATAGAGATTGATCCATCTGTAACTCTAGGAAACTTTTTGAATGAACCTCACTCCCCCAATCAAAATCAAAATCCAGAACATCATCAACCAGAACTTGCCAAAGTTATATCTGACATTGAACTATCTGATCCAGATTTTTCCTCTCCAATACCAGAAAATCCAAACTCTCAACAACAACCAGAAAATCCACAAGCACACTCTCCTCAACCAGAACATCTGAACCACAACTCACCACAACTCACCACAACCAGAAAACAGACACTCTCTCTCTCCACCTTCTGAAAACCCATCCTCTGAAATTCCTGAACCAGAAACTCCACACGCTATCACAAACCAATCTGAAGACTCTCCTTCAGATTTTGATACCACTATCCCAATCCCTGGAATAACAGAACCCCTTATTGTTCGATTACCTCTCATTATTCATGATATTCCAGAAATTCCTTTACCATATGAATCTACACCACCAAACACCCCTAACACACCAATTCTAATTCCCGACTCTCACACTCTTTCACCCATCAACCATCCAGCTGACAACCTCAGAATTGTCATTGATCCACTAGCGCTAGACAGACTAGCTTCCACCTCACACAAAATTTCCATTCCCAAACCTAAACCAACCGCAACCAAATCAAATGTTGGCAAGAGTCTGTTGATTTTTGAAACAGAAATGCAGGAATGGATCAATTCTTTGAAGCAAGCAACCCTAGAGATTTCTAATCATGCTGCTTCTGATTCTCTATGGGAAAGATTCAGAAAATGGCTCAACGCTGAAACTCTGAAGCTGAAAGAATTGGGTTATGAAAATGCTCAGCAGAACTTCATTGATCAGCTGAAAGCCTTCCAAGATTAAGTTTTGAGCCAATGGTGCAAGAAATAAATTCTTCCGCTGGATAATGCTCCCTGGAAAGAGCACAATCCTTCTGAAGTTGTTGAACCAGACTCTGATAGTCTCTCTCTGACTACTGCTCCAGAAGACATGATTGTAGCAGAAGAAGTGGTTCAATCAAAAGAGGCTGCAGAATGTTCTGAACAACATGTAACCCCTGAAGATACACCAGCTTCATCTCTAGTCATGCAAACTCTGGAAGAGTTGAAGAAAGAGAATGCATTAATCCATGCCAGACTGGATAAGCAAGAGGATACAAACAAAGAGATCAAGGGTATTCTGGATAAACAAGAAGACACTACAAAATAAATCAAAGACATTCTGGGAAAGCAGGAAGAGTCAAGCACTCAGATCAAGAGCTTATTGGAAGCGTTGTTCACACGTCTTCCCCCTCCTTCTTAGATTTTCTTTAAAACTGTTTATCTGTAATTTCTTATCTTTACCTCCTTATTTCTGAAACTTGTCATTGCATTCTGTTTTTAATATAATTCATCTTTTTGACTCTGATTATATTGCTTTTTGATACCTGACAAAAAGGGGGAGAAAGTAAGATATTTTCAATAACAGTATACTGGGACAAAGTCTCAAATATTCTGAATACTTTAACTTCTACTTTCTGAAAAGCTTGAACGGGAACACATTTTGATAAGAACAGAAGGAGATGCATCAAAAGCTCTTAAGAGAAGGAACTTTAGGGAAGTAATCAACTCAGGGGGAGTCTCTCTTAAGCTTTTTGTTCTATATTTTTCATTGAAAATCCTAGTTTTTGTCATCATCAAAAAGGGGGAGATTGTTAGAACATAGTTTGATTCTACAACCCTTCATTAGAGTTTTGATGATAACAAACACAAAGAACAAATATGAACTCTAAAAATTGTGTTATTGTGTATGCAGAAGTTCTGACCAAAGCAGCATCAGAAGTTAAGCTATATAAGCTTTCACGCTGAGGTAATCAAAATCTGCGCAGAAGAATGATGATCAGAACATGCACTGAAGTGAAGCATACTCTGATTTTGAATAGAAGGTTCAGATACAATCAGATTCTCACAACTCTAAGTCATCAATGTTCTGAAGCAATTGCAGCATACAAGATTGTAAGATTCTGAAGCGTTACTATTCGATAAAGACAATATCACTTGTAACGGCTTCATTCAGACAGGATCTTCTCAATATGGAAACTGCTTAAATGTCCATTATCACGCTTAAAGTTGGACATGATTCATTTGCCTATATAAACAAGCTAAGAGATCAATCTTTTACGATTTTCCCACACTACTGCAATTCATCTCAAAAGGCTGCAAGCTTACATACTTATTTTCCACACTCTAATTTGTGTAAAAATATCACAATTGTGGTAACTGTTTTTGTAACGAAAAACAATCATACACAGAATTCTTGTATCTTGATTAAGACAGTTTTTCCTTGAGATTAACCGGATTTTGGTTGTACTCAAGAGTACTTTGACAGTTGTCAAAGTAGTGATTGTAATCAGTTTTTGATTAGTGGATTAAGTCCTCGTTGGAGAGAAGCGAAATCACCTTGACGGGTGGACTGGAGTAGTTTGAGATCAAACGAACCAGGATAAAAATATTGTGTCATTGCGCATTTGATTTTAAGTTTTCAATTCAACCCCCCCCCCCCCCCCCCCCCCTTCTTGTGTTTTTCACTTCTTCAAGTTACTAAGGTTTCTTGCCCAATTGCCTTTGTGACTATACAACGTCCCTTCGAATGTCCCTCAAACATCCGACGATAGGGCTACCTACTCACTAATAGAACGATAGCATTGTCTAAAGGAAAAGAGGAAAAGAACAACCTTTCTAGTAAAGTAGATAGTTCATAGATGCTTGCTCAAAACAAAACAAACTTTTACACGTGCACAAAACTCTTTCCAATAACATTTTCAAAACATTTTGAATACGTTCTCTACCAATCCGAGAAATATTACTAAGTTCGTCGTACTAAGGCACATTATTTCAAAATACTTTTCAAACACACAAAGCACAAGGTATATTTTCAAATGAGCTAGCATCTAAGAGCCTGTAGATAACTACGGATGGAATGGGTGCTAACACCTTCCCTTTCCATAATCTACCCCCTTACTCAGAAATAATCTTGAAAGGTTTTTTTTGTTCTTTTCACCCTTTCCATTGTTGGATAAAAGAAAATTCGGTGGCGACTCTTGCTTACCCCAACATTTACAAATACAAACGCAAAACCAGTATAATAGTCGGTTCTGCCACCGTATTACAGAACTGTCGACTCTGCTGGGGATGAAGAATGTGGGGTTACCTTAGAGTTAGATCATTTTAAAATTTATTTCCTTGTATGCTTTGCTTGCTTTACTTTAAGGGTTTGTTTGGGTTTACTTGTAAAGATCATATACCCGGATCTGGGGCACTTTTAGGTAAGAAGCAATAGATCGTAGAGACTATACGGTGTAGACCGATATGGTTGAAGCAATGGATGCGTTAGTGTGACACATTTATCGGTACAGGTATACCTTGTGTTAAATCAAGGAGAATACGGGGCCGTTGTGTGGTGTCATAAAGCACTAACAGACCTTAGAACCTTAGTTGAACAAACTTGACCATTAGAAAGTAGTGAGATAGCCGGCCTCGGTATAAAGTTGAGGATTGGTTGATACTCGATGCTACACTCATTGAGATCGGACTTTCGGGATATTTCGGCCGCGAGAAAAGATCTCATGAGCTAAAACAATGCCTGATAAAGAAAGATCAATGATATTGAGACTCCTTTGAACCCGATTACTTTTCTAAGGCAGGTTGAACCAACTAAACTTCAAGAGGGTACTTACCTATAAACCCCATGCAAGCCTAAACCTAAGGTCTTGTGTGTGATTGATTTGTTCGAACATAACATCATGCATCATAGCATCAATTCTCATTTCACTAACCATTTCAAGGATCTCTAAGGCCTGTGATGCAGGTTATGATGAACCAGACGTCTAGTAAAGGGCAAGGGAATTTATTTTCCTCTAGCCAATGTCGTCAAAAGACCAAAGCACGACAACTTGAGTCAGAGGCTATGACCCACTTGATATGGTGAGCTTGATTCTCGTAGAAGGTCGTTCAACGATACAAAAGTTCTTCGATCAAAGTTGCAGTCGGATTCTAACATTTTCTTGTGTTTACCCCGCGAGATCCTTGAAAACATCGCATAAACATGGCATACATATCATCACAGGTATTTCAAAGACAGGTCTCTTATCTTTTTGCTGTTTATTTCAGCAAAGAGAAATGGCTCTCGTACAGAATATTAAGGACCTTCAAGCCCAGAATGCTCAATTCCAGCAGATGTTCTTGGCCCTGGCTAAGGGACAAGAAGACCTAAAGGCTCTCATTCTCAAAGACAAGAAGAAAAAGGCCAAGAAACCAGTGGGTGTCCTGAATATGGGAAGGAGATTCAGAGGACCAGCAAAACGAGCTATAGAATTCGCAACTTCATCAAATTAGGGGGACAATCTGGAAGAGAAGACAAAAGAAGAAGACCACAGTCCAAGGTCTGGTGAAGAAGAGGCTGATTATGTTGAAGAGAAGTATCCTCCTGCTGATGACAAATATAAGCAGCTGGAAGATCGTCTTAACGCCATGGAAATTCGGAGGGTACCCGGTCTGGATTTTGAATAATTAGGGCTGGTTTTTGGAGTTGTCATTCCCCAGAAGTTCAAGGTTCCCGTGTTTGCTAAATATGACAGGGTTTCATGTCCTAAACGGCATATGAGGTCTTATGTCAGGAAGATCCCACCTCACACCGTTGATAGAAATTTGTAGGTGCATTTCTTCTAAAAAAGTTTATCGGGGACTCAATTGGAATGGTTCTATCAGCTAGAGGGAACCAACATCCGCAACTGGGAGGATCTGGCTGCTGATTTTTACAAGCAGTGCCAATACAACGCTAACCCCACTCCAACTCGTACGCAACTTCAAAGCATGTCTATGGGTTCTAGTGAGGGTTTCAAAGATTACGCCCAAAAGTGGAGAGATCTTGCAGGAAGAGTCCAACCTCCTCTGTCTGATAGAGAGCTAGTAGACATGTTCCTGGGCACTTTGTTTGGTCTATTTTTCAACCACTTGATTGGAAGTTCTTTAGCTGGGTTCACCGAGCTGATATTGACAGGTGAAATAGTAGAAGCTGGTATCAAGAGTGGTAAGATTCAAAGGGATGCATATTCAAGTACAATGAAGAAACCCTTTACTATGAAGAAAGAGGTTAGTTCTACTTATGACTAGAGAAACCAGGGTAAAACTGAACACCGTCCAACAGTAGGAGTTGTGATAATTTCCAACCCTACATCGACTCAACGACAAAATAATCAGCACAGGCTGGATGCGCCTAGAAGACAATTCACCAGACTCAACATGCCCGTATCTCAGGTATTGCAACATCTATTGAAGACTAGCTTGGTCACTCTGAGAGAGCCTCCTCAAAATCCAAACACTGCATCTCCCAATTATAATCCAAATGCTCGGTGTGCCTACCACTCCAACAGTCCAGGGCATGATACAAATGATGGTTGGGCTTTGAAAAATAAAGTGCAGAATCTTATTGATGCATAGAAGATTGAATTTGACCCTCTTGAAACCCCTAATGTGACAAATACACCCATGCCCAAGCATGACCAGGGTATTAATGTTGTTGATGACGACCTGTTTGTTTCTTCTGTTAATGAACTAGCTACTCCTCTTCCAGTTGTTAAAAGAATCACTTGCAAGCCGGTTTATTTCTGGTTTGTGGTGAAGGTTGCCACTTGTGTGCGTCTCTACCCAATGGTTGTTTATTATTGAAGATAGGTGTCCAATGCCTGATGAACAATAAGGAAATTATGTTTGAGAAGACTCCCTCTATAAGAAGTTTGTGCAAAGATGTGTCAATTATTACCATTTCTGACAATCCTCCCAAGGCCTCCTCTAAAAGACCTGTCAGGATTACATCCACTCCTAAGTTTGCTCCTTTAATTATCACCTTTCCAAGGCCAATACCATATTCCTCCAACAAGGTTGTTCCTTGGAATTATGGACCTAACATATACTACCATGGCGTCAACCAAGACCTAGTGGTTATCGAGAATGAAGTTGCTGAAGATGCTGATCCTAACATTGACAACATTGTTGGGACCAGTAAAATCACCAGAAGCGGAAGGATTTTCTCTCCTGAAATCTCTCCGAAGATTGTTGCCACTCCTTTGGTTATTCCTGCTCATACCCCTGTTATTACTCCTATTGTTACTCCTGCTGTCACTCCTGTTGTTGTTCCTGATACTGGGTCAGCTGAGACTCAGAGCAAAGAAGTATTGGTTGAGCCTTCCCGGACGAAGGCACCCAAAGAATCCATTCCTAAAGCCTCCAAACGAGAAATGGAGAAAATTTTTAAAATCATACGGAAGACGACTACAATATTGTGGAACAATTGGGGCAGACCCCCTCAAAAATTTCAATGATGGCCTTTTTATTATTCTATGAAGCCCATGCTAAGGCTTTGGTAACGTTCCTGAAATCTGCATATGTGCCGCAAGAAACTTCTGCCGACCAATTTGAGAACCGTGTTGCTAGTCTGACTACTGATAATGGACTAGGTATTTGCAATGCTGATCTAACTCCCAAGGGAAGGAAACACAATGATGCCCTCTGTGATACGGTGGAAGAACTGACTTGAAGGTTTTGCGTTTGTGTTTGCAAATGTTGCGGTTTAGCAAGAGTCGCCATCGACTTTTCTTTTATCCAAAAAGGAAAGGTGAAAAATCATAGGAAAGACCTCTAGAGATGTTTTTGAGTTCGGGGGGTAGATTATGAAAATGGAAGGTACTAGCACCATTTTCATTCATGGTTTTCCATGGGCTCTTAGTTACTTGCTAGATCACTTGCTTTTGTTTGAATGTGCTTGTGGTGTGTGTTTTGAAAGTATTTTGAAAATGGAACTTCGTAATGGTTCTCGTTTCTATGAGAATGCCTACAAAGTGTTTGTTTCGAAAATGGTTAAAAAGTGTGTTTGTGAGATGTGTTTTTGAAAGTATTTTGAAAATGGAACTTCGTAATGGTTCTTGTTTCTATAAGAACGCCTACAAAGTGTTTGTTTCGCAAATAGTTCAAAGATGAGAGTGTGGGTGTATACAAATGTTTTTTTTGTGAGCAAGCGAGTAACTAAGAGCGAATCTACCTACTCAAAAGGTCTTAAATGTGCTTTTCCTACTCCTTTAGATGTGGCTATCTTACCATTGATTTGGTAAGAAGCCCCATCATTAGATGTAAAGGGACGGGCGTTGGGACTTTTGTATAGTCATAGAAGGAAACATATGGGACGTTTTAGCAATGTCATTTTAGGGACTAGATCGTTTATCAAAGGCAACATCGAGGGTCATCGATGGATTGCGATCTTTTATCGAGGGTCTTTGCTAAAACGCCCATGCTCGAGGGACATGACTATTTTCCGAAAGGCAACGAGTGAGATTACCTTAAGGGTACATGTGTGAATAATGTGTTTGATTTGCATGCATTTAGTCTTTGATTAGGATGGCCTATTTTGTTGTTTTTATCTTGCCATACACACTTATTTACTAGCAATATATGAAAAGCAAGTAAAAGGCGGAAAGTAAAATCTAAGCTATTACATCACTTTAGGGGGATGGGGGTACAAATTTACAATGGGGATGAAGTGGAGACTGAAATATTACAACCATATCGAATGATAATGAAAACAATGTAAAAACAGTGTAAAATAAAAGGAAAAGTGCATTTTGAACTGCTATGTATCGACCCATGCTGCTATGTATCGACACATAGCTTTTCCCTGCCCCTGCAAAACAAAATAACTCAGTATGTGTCGACACATAAGGGGATGTGTCGACTCATGCACCCTTCTTGTGTCGATGCGAAACGCGTATGTATCGACTCATAAGCTCTCCCAGCTCCTGTTAAGTGAAATATGTTCAGTATGTGTCGACACATAATGGGATGTATCGACTCATACACCTTTTTGCATCGATGCAAAATGTGTATGTATTGACTCATAGTCCTTTCCAGCTTCTGTTTTGTGACCTGAACTCAGTATGGGTCGATGCATAAGGGCCATGTGTCGAATCATACCCTGCATTTTCACTAAGATGGGTCGACACATGTGGATATGTGTCGATACATCCTTCATTTTTCTGCCTTAAACGCCATTCTTTGCACACATTAGTTAGTTTTTAACATATGAATGAATAACATGAATAATAAATAAAGATTAACTTCAAAAAATAGTGATTGCTACATCCTATAAACAGAAAAATTGATGTATGGAAAAGGCAAGGTAAAGATGACTTACCTTAAAACTGCAATTTAGGTTTTGAAACCAAATGCCCTTCAAGATGTTGTATGAACCTTAAGGAAGCTCCAACAGGCTGCTAGACTTTCCTTTTTGTTGAAGGTTACTAAACAACCTTTGTGTGGTATGAAATGTTTGGATGGTTTTTTGATGAAATATGCAAAGTGTGAGAGGTTTAGAGGTTTAGACTTCAAAGCTCAAGAGTGGAGGTTTTATGTACTGTTACGGCTTTTTGTGAATATGAGATTTTAAGGGTTTATCAATATAACTTCTGGTTTTTCTCTATATTTTTTCTAACCTCTTTGCCTTGCAAATGCTTCTTCTATTTATAGGCAAGGGACTTGTGAACAAATGCTGAATAGGTTTACAAACAACATGTTATAATTTGGTTGGGATGTAAGTATCAAGTATTCCATGGTTCCAAGATCAAGTACCAAAGTTTCTGGTTTATAGGGGTTGGTTTCCCTATTTTATGGTGGAGTGAAATCAGAAAATAAACAAAGTATGGGCTCAAGACAAACTTTGTACAAAAAGTTTGCTTTTCAAGAATAGCAATGATGCCTTTATGCCATACATGGAAAGATCCTTTGGACAATGGCTCAAACACTTGGGTAATATCTCAAGCTCTTGTGTAAACATTAAATTATGTTGAGATTTTCAAGTCACAAGACCTGCAAAGTGAGATTATGCAGCACATCATGCCAATTGGATTATGTGTTCTTCAACAAAAATGGCTTGTAATTCAAGAATGGATGCTCAACTTCAGATCCTTGCATCTTCTAGCTCAAATATGATAAATTCATGCTCTTGGATATTTTGGAAAGCTTGAAACACCCTCTATAACTTTCATGTTGGCCACTTTTGTTAAATCAAACTGGAACTTGATGAAAAATGGGCAAGAAGTTGGGATAAAAACCTAACCAAAACTACTGAAAATTTCTCTAAGTGTTTAAATGAAAATGTCATGACTTCATGAATTTATAACCTAAAATCCAAGCCTGTTTAGGAGAAGTTGTGTAAAGAAATGTTGTAGATATCATGGAGATCTACAACTTTCATGTTGGAAGCTTCTCTTGAATCATCTTGCATCAAGGTGAAAAGTTGGCATGAAGAAATGAGATTATCATGTATAAAAAAACACTTAGAAAAATTTCTAAGTCTTGAAGGGTTTGAACTTTCACATTGACTTTTGACTTTCTTGATTCCTTGATAATCAAGTTTCATATTTTTGAATGTCTTGATGAAATTTGATCCTTGGAATGTAACGTTGACCAAAAAGTCAAAGTTTTACTTTCTAGTATGCAATTGACCATTTTGCCCTTTTGCCAATTCCAAACCTAAATTGATGTATCAGTGCTGCAAACTTGACGTCTTAGAATATCTTGTGAGCAAATACTTGACAAATGAGAGGGGAAATTTTGGGTTACAACACCCTCCATCTCTATCGAGTGCAGGGGCACTACCCTGGCTCGTGTTTTAGTTGATACGGGTTCGTCGCTAAAACTTGTTGTGCTTTGGCATGGACTGCTCGCCGACTAAGACAATATATGTTGACTCACACTACCTTGTTGATATCTAAAATGGACCCTATTAAATACATATTTGAGAAGCCCGCTCTCTCTGGAAGAATAGCAAGATGGAAAATGGTTCTGACCGAATATGATATTCAATACACGACCCAGAAAGCAATCAAAGGAAGTGTCTTAGTTGATCGTTTGGCTCATCAGACTGTGGACGACTACCAATCCATGAATTTTGAGTTTCTGGACGAGAACATCATGTTAGTAACTGATTGTGAAGAACTTGGACCGGATGAAGGACCTGAAAAGGGATCCCGGTGGACTATGGTTTTTGACGGAGCTTCCAACGCACTTGGCAACGACATCGATGTTGTGATCATATCTCCCAAAGGCTGTCATACACCCTTCACTTCCATGCTATGTTTCAATTGTACCAACAATATGGCTGAATATGAAGCATGCATTATGGGTCTCAATGCTGCTATTGACTTGAGAATCAAATTGTATTTGGAGACTCGGCCTTGGTAATCAGTCAAATTAAAGGAGAATGGGACACAAAGCATCCTAATCTCATCCCTTATCGAGAGCATGTATTGACACTAATTCCACACTTTGAAGAAGTTACCTTTGAGCATTTTCCACGAGAGGAAAATCAGTTAGCGGACGCTCTAGCTACTATGTCATTCATGTTTAAAGTCAGATGGGATAATGAAGCTCCTTAGATCACTATTGAGAGATTGGACGAACCAACATACTGTTATGAGGTTGATATTGAAGAAGTAGTGGACAAGCCTTGGTTGCACGAAGTAAAAAGATACCTCGAAGCCCAAGAGTATCCTGAGGAACTTCTATCAATGATAAAAAGTTCTTAAGAAGGTTCGTTGCCAAGTTTTTCCTCAGTAACAGAATCCTCTACAAGCGCAACCACGATTCTACCTTATTGCGGTGTGTGGATAAGAGTGAAACAGAGAAGATCATGGAAGACATACATGAAGGTACCTTTGGCGCCCATTCTAGTGGGCACATAATGGCTAAAAAGATCCTACGGGAAGGATACTATTGGTCCACTATGGAAGAAGATTGTTATCAGCATTCCCGAACTTGTCACAAGTGCCAGATCTATGCTGATAAAGTACGTGTGTCTCTGGTTCCCTTGAACGTCTTGACTGCTCCATGAACTTTCGCAATGTGAGCCATTGATATGATTGGAGAAATTAAACCTACATTTTCCAATGGGCACTACTTCATCCTCGTTGCCATTTATTACTTCACGAAGTGGGTTGAGGCAACCTCATTTGCTTCTGTTACCAAGAACTTTGTGGCACGGTTCATCAGGCATAATCTTATCTGTCGGTATGGTATCCTAGAAAGAATCATTATGGATAATGGTATCAATCTCAATAATACTATGATCACCGAGCTCTGTATGCAATTCAAGATTCAACATCATAACTCTTCTCCTTATCGTCCGAAGATGAATGGCGTTGTAGAGGGTGGTAATAAGAATATCAAGAACATCATACAGAAGATGACAATGACATACAAATACTGGCACGAGATGTTACCATTTGCTCTTCATGGTTATCGTACCTCAGTACGCACGTCAATAGGGGCAACACCCTTCTCTCTGGTATACGGTATGGAAGTTATCCTACCCATCGAAGTCCAGATCCCTTCCTTGAGAATCATGAAGGATGCATATTTGAATGAAGACGAATGGGTTCAGACTTGACTTGACCAATTGAACCTGATCGACGAGAAAAGGTTGATTGTTGTTTGTCATGGTCAGATGTACCAGAAACGTATGATCAAAGCTTTTAACAAGAAGGTCAGACGTTAGGTATATCAAGTTGGCGACCTAATAATCAAGCGCATTATCCTGCCACAAGGAGATCCCAGGGGCAAGTGGACTCCTACATACGAAGGACCATTTGTGATCAAGAACATATTTTCTGGTGGAGCCATGATCTTAACTACTATGGACGGTGACGACCTTCTGCACCCAGTAAACTCGTACATAGTTAAAAGATACTACGCATGAATAGATACTCGCTAGGTTGACTGGCCTAGGAAAAAATAAGGGCATCCCGGTGAACCAAAAGGGTTCAGGCAAAAGTTAGGGATATACATATGAAAAATCTGTACACCCGGCAAATCAAAAACCTGAAAAGGCGGCTTGGGCAAAAAAGGGTATCCCGGTGGACTGAAAACCAGAAAGGGAGGTCCAAGCAAAAGTTTGGGATTAAAAGCGTATAACTATGTCCCGATGGATCACCTCACAGACAGACTTCAGTAATAAGTTTCAAGATCAAATGGTACTAATCGTTATAGTCAGCTTCGGTTAAGCAGCAAAGAGATGAGACGCTCAAAGATATAAAGGAAATAGCAGAATGGGAACCCAATGGGATCATTTCACATAGTTGTTTTTCTCTGTATACTACTTTATATAGTTTTCATTCTTATGACGACATTCTCTTATTAGGATGTATGTCCCCTTGTACAAAAAAGCTTGTTATAGGCCGACTTCTTCAGATTAATACAAAAAGCTATCTCTTTCAAAGTACAAAACTACTTGTTTTTATTTTTCTATTTTGTTGGCAAAAACGTCTAGTGATTATTTTTGAACATATGAATTTGAATTTGATCATCATTTACAAATACACGCATAGAAATCAGAAAGTAAATTACTAATGCCTTTAAGAAACAGGATAATGTCTAAAAAGCCATCTACAAATCCCCGAAGATACATCCCACAATAGATACAGAGGAAGAGACGTCCTCCTGCGAAGTCACTGCCATCTCTCCAGCATACAGCCTAATGATGTCAGAAGTTCTGATATCCCCTGCAGAGCAAGAGTCTCCAATTATCTCCCTAGCATCTCGAAGAACTCAACAGCATGGTTCATAAACTTCTTGGGTTCCCCCAACAGGGCTTCATAAAATCCCCAAGCAGTTACGGAGTTTTCTTTCCCTAGTAGAATTTATTTCTCTAGCCACGGAAATCCATCTCCCAGCAATTCAACCTCAACAAATAATTAAGAACCACATTCTTCATCCTCAGCAGCAGTCAGGGATTTATTTTCCCTCAATTCAATGATGTTAGAAAAAAACAACTGATAAGTTCATATATTGCATTGATACATCATTTTACAACGTCATTTCAACGTGTTCCAGATTAATTCCTGAAACAAGACAGGGCGACTATATGAAGTAACAGCTCATCAATTTACTATGAAGCCTAGAGTCCGACCAGATAGAAGTTAACATCAAATACAATTTATTGTGAATCCTAGACCGGACCAGATAACAGTTTACAACACTGTGAAGCCTGGAATTTAACCAGATAACAGTTTACAACACTGTGAAGCCTGGAAGCCGACCAGATAGCAATTTACAACACTATGAAGCATGGGCCCGACCAGATAGCAGTTTACAATCACTATGAAGCCTAGGCCCGACAAGATAGCAGTCAACATCAATGCTGAAGCCCGAAATCTGACCGGATAACAGTCAATCTACAATTCAAGACACTATGAAGTCTGGACCCGACCAGATAGCAGTTAACATCATTTTTGAAGCCCGGGATCCGACTGGATAATAGTCAACCTACAATTCAAGACACTGTGAAGCCTGGAATCCGACCAGATAATAGTATAAGTTGTTGCGAAGCCTGGGATCCGACCAGTTAACAGTTTACTCTTCCAAATTACTGTGAAGCCTGGAGTCCAACCAGATAGAAGTTTATTTTGTCAATTACTACGAAGCCTGGACCCGACAAGATGATAGTATAATCTACAACACTGGGAAGCCTAGACTCGACCAGATAACAGTATATCTCAATTTAAGTTAAAGCCTGGATCTGACCAGATAATAGCTTAATTTCTTCAAATCACTGAAGCCTGGACACGACTAGATAACAGTTCAAATCACTGAAGCCTGGACCCGACCATATAATAGCTTAATTTCTTCAAATTCCTAAAGCTTAGATCTGACCAGATAACAGTTAATTCCATATTCCCCAGTAAGTTGTTGTGAAGCTTGGAATATGACCAGATAACAATTAACTTTATTATCCTCAGCAAGTTACTGTGAAGCCTAGATTTCGACCAGATAAAATCCAACTTTCATCTCTCCAGTCAAGAGATAACTCCCCAGTAGAGTAATGGACAACTAAAGCTCCTAGACTTTATTCCCCAAACAGAAATCAACATCCCCCAGCGGAATCCTCCTCAAACAACAGGAACAGGAATCCCCATAAAGAGACCTCTTACAAAGTCAACATCTACTTTGGATGGTAGCTTTAAGCCCATCTACGAAGACTCTCAGTCATCTTCTCCAAATGGAATCTGTAAGCCCATTCCTGATATCATCAATCAACGTCGTTGCTTTATGTGAGTGCAAATTTCTGGGCACTCTAGTGTTTAATCATCTTCCACCTTTAGATTACAAAAGGCAGACAGGCCAATCTAAATCCTCAAGTTTAAGAAGATTGAACAGGGGCATCTGTTATACCCTAAAATTTCCCTCCCATTTTTACTCAAGACAAGCTCCTAGAGGTCCTCAATTGCTCAAGGTTGACCAAGAATTGATCAGACAAATTCTCCTATTAAGCAATGAACCTCCAACTAGGGTTTCACTTTTCATCAAGATGTTTGGGTTGCAAAGGCTCCAAATGATTTGCATGGTCCCTAATATGTCTTCAATATTGTCCATGCTAAATTTCATGCTTTACACTACAAGTTTGCTCAGTCAATTACTCAAGTGTTTGAAAATTAACTATACTAGGTCAAAAGTCACTTGTGACCAATATACAATCAAACTTCAAGATTTTTTGTCAACATCAACATTTTGAAGTGATAATCATCATTTTATCAAGGGTTGATCATTATTCTTCAAGGAATGCTCTTAATCCATCAAAAGTCAAGAATTGCAAAATTAGGGTTTCCTAGAAAAAGTCAACTGAATTTTGACCAGGCATAACTTTCACATACTTCATCCATTTTCCCCAACCAAAGCTCATTTTGAAGAGAATCAAATTCCCTAAAACTCCTCTTTTATCCTCAAGTTCAAGAAATGCCTCATTTGGAAGATACAAGTTCATACATTACAGGTCTTTTTAAAAGTCAACAAAAAGGCTTTTTTTTCAAGACAAGTTACATCAAGATAATTTCTCCAAATGCAAAAATGGTCAACATAGGGTTTGTATAGGACATCTTGGGATTTCCAAAAAGTCCAAATTCATTTTCAAGGGATAAAATTTGAGAAAGATATGCATTTCACAAGTTGGTTAAATTTAAAAGATTTCAAGAAATACACTTTGAGCAAATTTGTGTTTTTAGGTTAATGGGCCTAATTTTTAGGGTTAAAGCATGTTCAAGACATACCTAAGGGCCTATAAACTTATTCATACATGAGCTTGATTTTTATTTTATTTATTTGGATTTTATTCAAATAAATTCAAAAATAAATTAAATAAAATGTGAAACCTTTGGCCCAGCACATGAATTGATTTTTTTTAAGTCCCATACAACATGATATGTCCTGTCAAACTTGCCATTTTGGTGCACAAACCAAAATGGCATGAAATCTCTCAAATTTGGCAAGTTTTCAAATGGAATTATTTTGATTTCATTATGACTTTAAAGCTTGATTTCTTTCCATGCTATGACCCTCTCTCCATCTGCTATAAATACACGACACTTCTACAAGCCAAGGACACAGATACATTGCCTCACCAAAGCTCCACAAAATTGCAAAAAATAATTAAAGCTGTGAAATTCGAAACTAAGTTTTCATCCATCATCCATCCACACCAATTGCTTAGTCGTGTTCCTGAGATTCCCCGGAAGTTATTCCATCCATTCCCAAGGCTTGAAACACCCTACATCGCTGCCTCCAAACATCATTTGTTGGCAAGATTTTTGAATTTAAAATTGTGAATCCATGCCATTTAAATACCTATTGAGCCTATACCTTTGTTGCTAATGATGTTTGTGAATGTTTTAACGTATTAGATGTGAAAATCATTGCTAAAATAACAGGACACCATTGTTAGGGTTTGAAAAATATGTAAGCTTTGAATTCGATGATGGAGGCATTTTCAGACCAATCTAAGACCATGATTGGATTCATAGCCTAGGTTTTAGGGGGGTAGACAAAACCTTTAGCTTTGAATCTCAATATTTTGCAGGTTATGATTTTGGTCGCGCTGGAGAAGATGGTGGTTTGACCCCCCAAAGCTGTCGTGGCAAAATAACTTGTTGTGATTCAATACATTCAAATAGAAGGGGCCCACTGGAGCGCGCGTGTTTTCCAAATCAAGATTTTTACTTGTTTTACATTTTATATATTTCGTTGTGCTTATATTAATGGATGTAAGGTCGTCCCAACGGTTGGGTGAGTGTGTGTTAAGGCGTTTGTAAGGCTAGAGGGGTTGGGTTTGATCCAACCCTTTTACAATTTTATTTTTTTTTTCTCTAACATTCTATGTAGATCCCATGCTTCTAGGTTGTGCATGCTCACTATGTACCATTAGGTCATCATCATCTGATCCAGATCCAAGCGCTTCAACATGCATCCCATGATGAACCCTTAAGGGGCCAGCCACATGGGATCAGGCGCAACACCTTTGGGCTAGCAACGACTTGGGCCCAGCAAATTCCAAATTCCACCTCCCTATTCACTTTGACACCAGGCCCATCTCATTTTTTTGTTTTCTTTTTAGCTTATTTATTTATTTGCTTTATGTTTACTAATTTTCCAAAACCTTTTTTTATTAATCATAAAAAATCAGAAAAAATATAAATAACTTAGAATTAGGTTTATTTTATATTTTAATTTTTATAATTTAATTTAGTTAATCATTTTAATTTATTTCCTTAATTTAAAATTAATAGACTTGGGATTTATTTGATTTCATTTCTTTTCATAAATAAAAAATATAAAAATATTAGGTTGTCTTAGAATTAATTTTAATTTTCTTTCCTTTCTTGTTTTGATTAATTAGTTTTAGTTTAATTTAACATTTTCCAAATAAAAAAAATAACAAAAGATTTTCTTTTAACCTAGAAGTACATTAGGGTTTTAAACGTTATTTTCAATTCGCGCGCTCTTAAATACTTTCGTATTATTTTTAACTTTTCATATTATTGTATATGTCTACTGGATGTAATAGCGATAACTAGGACGTTATTTTACTGCTTTATTCCCCATTTTGGACATGTAATTAAATCCCCTCCCCGAAGCCTTGTAATAGTTGAGGATTTATCTTTTCACATTTTAAATTCCTGCAAACTATTAACTGTTTAGATGCGTGACTAATATGATTGTATGGCAAGAACATAAATAATCAAACGCTAGCAAACCTAACACAAGACAAATAACTGAATACAAACACAATTGCACATGCGCACCTCTATGGTACCCCACTTCGGTTGCCTTCGGATTAAGATAGCCACAACTCTCGAAACGTGAGAGACTTTAGTGTCTACCCTCCAGTTTAACTGATCAAAAATGACCCTCTCGATGTTGCCTCGGTATGGTCTTAAAACCCTAGGGTAGTTACTAAGGTTTCTTGCCCAGTTGCCTTTGTGACTATACAACGTCCCTTCGAATGTCCCTCAAACATACGACAATAGGTTTACCTACTCACTAATAGTAGGATAGTACTGTCTAATAGAAAAGAGGAAAAGAACAACCTTTCGAGTAAAGTAGATAGTTCATAGATGCTTTCTCAAAACAAAACAAACTTTTACATGTACACAAAACTCTTTCCAATAACATTTTAAAAACACTTTGAATACCTTCTCTACAATTCCGAGAAACATTACTAAGTTCGTCGTACTAAGGAGCTTTCTTTCAAAATACTTTTCAAACACACAAAGCACAAGGTATATTTTCAAATTATCTAGCATATAAGATCCCATAGATAACTATGGATGGAAAGGGTGCTAACACCTTCCCTTTCCATAATCTACCCCCTTACTCATAAATAATCTCGAAAGGTCTTTTTCTGTTCTTTTCACCCTTTCCTTTGTTGGATAAAAGAAAATTTGGTGGAGACTCTTTCTTACCACAACATTTGAAAATACAAACACAAAACCAGTATAATAGTTAGTCGTCCATCGTATTACACAACCCGTCTTTGGGGTCGTGCTCGGAAGTGACATCGTTATTGTTGTTGCCAGTGTCGGCGAAGTAAATGTTTTGATCAATGTTGTTATCTTGGTTGGCAATGACGATCAGGAGGTTGAGAGAGTTGCTTTGGTATTAGGTAAATGAAAGACGGGGAAGTTGGTTTCCCATAGACGGTGCCACTGATCTTACCTGATCAAAAGGAATCGTCACTGGCCTACGAGCTTGAGTTGAATGATAGTTGTTGAGTAAAGTGGAGTGGGGTGTACCTGCAAGTTACTTTGATGCCAAAGTAAGAACGAGAGCAATCAGAGCACAAGTACTATAGTAAGAGTGAGTGAATGAATACATGACCCTCTCAAGGGAGAGAGTATTTATAGCCACCAGCATTGGGCCAAGGTCCCCATGTTGGTTTGGTTAAGCAGACCCAAAATGGAGACTGTCAAGACCTATGTGTATTGTGGAGACTAGCACGTGGTCTCCATCCTGAATGAATTTCTCTGAACTATCAGGGAGACGTGGATGCGGTATTTTTGGGGTTAAGAGGACTATGATATTCGGGGACATTGAGTGCCTTCTCTACAAGGAGGGTGCTTGCAAGGACCTCCTGGGTGCCGCTAATCCTCCTCGACAATTATGTGGAGAGAATACCCTCAAAAGACATATCCTCGGCACGCAGAGTGGAATCACTGTCCAAAATGGTCAAGGGAAGATTTAATCCTGCTGTTCTTCTCCTGGAGCATAGTTGGATTGGGCCCTGAATGATGTTTGGGCCAATTGTGAGCCCAGTCCAGAACATTCTCTCTTACTTAAATGAATGATGGCTTCACACAATAAATTATTAGTCATCTAGGCACAGGTGATCAATTTGAATTAGATGTAGATGATCATGTTTGTTTAGATATATATGTTCTAATAAGACTCAAGGTCTAGATGGTCAACCTTATTGACTTTAGCACAAATGATTACTTCCTCTATATGGGGTTAGATGATTGTATCTCTATCTGGATGGAGATGGTCCTTCTCTTTTTTCTATAGATGATCAGAATTTGTTCTACGCATAGAAATACACATATTGGAATATTAGTTATTCATAGTTATATTATTATTATTATCAAAACTTTAAAATTAGAGATTATTGTTCTTCAAATTATTTTTGGTTCAAAAATCTTCCAAGTTTTGATGATGACAAATATATATAATTCCTTGAACAACTTTGTCAAAAAGAACTTAGAGTATGATATTTTTAAGCTTCCCCTAAATATAAACCAAGTTAAAAATAAACAAATACCCATTTGCATTCCACGACATCACCTAAACCACGTCCTTCACTTATAACTCCAACCCTACCCTTTCTTTATACAACATCCATGTCGTGGTTGATAAAAGAAAGTGTGGCATTAGTTCAATCAACAATGCATCCCACACTTCTTCTTATTGAATTGGAGCGTACATCTCACAAGTCTACCTTAAAAGATCGAAAATGGGCGGCAAGCATGATAGATTAATATCACGCTCTAGTTAAAAATTAGACGCATACTCTATATACACTAACACCTAATCGGCAATCTATTGGATGCATGTGAATTTTCAAGATTAAAAAAAATCAGATGGGTTTTGCAACAAATACAAAGAAAAATTAGTTACTAAAGGCTTTTGATGGCCATTTTTTACGTGCAAGTATATACGGTCAAACTAGTAGAAAGTGTTAAAGTAAAAGTATCAATTCCATATAAATTGCAGGTTTAAATAGTCTTTTGATCACTGTAAGTTGACATGTTTTTTATTTTCGTCCCTGTATCTTTTTTTCTTGGATGAAATCCTAAAATGTTGAATTTCATTTAGTTTTAGTCCCTAAAACAAAAATCCGCAGGAAAATCTACAGGATTTTAAAATTCGGGGATCATTTCCAAGAAAAAAAGATACAAGGACGAAAATAAAAAACTCGTCAATTTACAGGGATCAAAAGACTATTTAAGTCGAGATTGTATTAACTTTAATGATTTTCAAAAAAATAATTGTGAAAAGAACATTAGCAGTTATAATGAAATATTTTATTGTTGTCACTTGGTCAAAAACAATTAAATCACAATTTCTAGAGTAAGGTTTTAACATAGTGGAATAGCATGTGGTGCAATGATCCATTTAATTACTTCACATAATGTATGAGTATGATATGTCATGACAGATGAGGCCAGAGCATGACCTAGTAATGTATTCTTACAATGACATAATATGAGAAATAACTCATTATGGATATTATTCCTAAGCCTCATAATAGCATGTATGCATTATATTTAAGTTATTTGATTCTTGATACGACTTTAGCTTTTTATTCTTAAAGAAACTAAAGTGGCAAAGTATTCCTACTTATTTTTCATCCATATTTGTTATAAGTTTCATTTATTAAAAGACTCCTCTGTCCTAATAAAATGTTATTTATTCCTAAGATGATCAACAAGAGACATAAATATATAGCATAAATGCATATGAACAAATATGTCACAAACACTCATCATGTCACACAAAAGCTTACTTTGTAATTAAGTTTCACATTGACCAATACAAGAAGTTTAGTTCATGATGAGAAAAATAAATACAACAGAGAAGGTTCTTAAGCTAAACATTTTTAAAAAGAGATAAATAAATGATAAACTTAAGAGTGACACTTCAACCACTTGCAGCCTTCGGCCAACAAGAGATGTCTTGTCTCACGTATTCAACTTAGTACTCCTTCAGAAATTATGGGGGCAGAGACATGATAGAAATCTAGTTCTTCCTTCTTCTTTTTTACTAAATTTCTCTCTAAATTTTAAACCCTCTTTCCAGTGCCAATGCATATCCATTTATAGGCATTCTTCAAATTGGGTGTTGTTCCCTTCTTTGGGTTTTAGGCCTTGCGATTATCCATTGGTTTTAACCCAACAAATAAAGCATATTCCTTTGTCTGCTAGAACGAGTATTAGAGTAGTACATTGGACATGGGGTACATCATGATTTATAGTAGGCTTGCACCAGTTAAGGGGAGGCCTATGGAAATGTTTGCGATATCTTTTTAAAAAATTTCTCCTCCAAAGTTCATCCTTATCCCTTTGACTTTACAACTCATCCCTAGATATTTTTCTTGTGATTTTTCCATGTTAGCTTTGTTCTTCAATCACTACCAAATCCACCTTTTTCTAGCTAAAATCCTACTAGGTATTATGTGGGTGCACTTGCCCATTAGATATTTTGCATGATGTTAAAACTAGGATAACTTTATCATTTTTGTATATTGAATGGTATCTCTGAGTTTTTATGTGCACCTTTTCATTATGGATCTTAGAATACATTTAGAACATGTTTGGAAAAGGTATCATGCATTAAAAATGAGTTTTTACATGAAAAATAGAGCTATGTGTCGACATATAAGATGTATGAGTCAATACATGTGGATCAATAATAAAGCATGTAGCCTTTATAACTATGTGTTGACACATACATCCCTTTAGGTCGACACATGCTAAAAAAATTCATTTGTGTCGACACATATGTGTTTCATGTCGACACATGTACTACATTTTTAAAGCATGTAAGCTTATGTTTCCTTATCTCGACACAAGACCTTGAACAGTTAAACACATGTATTTACATGTGTTGACACATGACTTATATGTGTCGGCACATACTATAAGTTTTCTAAAAAATTGCATTTCCTTTCCATTTCTAAGCCTCCTTTTTTGCCTCCAACTTGCACACATATAAATACTTCATACATGCATCATTTCTAACTTGATGAAACTATAAACACATACAAAAATTGCTCATCATCTTTGACCTCTAATCCATACATACACACAAACAAATTACACATGATTATTCTTTGTTTGGTTGCCATCTATACTTGTGTTGATAACGTTCACTTTATGTTGGTGTAACCTAAGATTGGGTTGAGAATTTTTGGGGGTTTCATCTGGAAAAAAATTAGGGTTTGTCCTCAAATATCATAGTTTTTATTTGGAGATTTTGACAAGGTTTTACGATTCAAATTCGATCGAGTGAAAACTTTGAAAAACTGGTGGTTCTTGTAAAGAAGTAGCATGAGACGATTAATCAATTGGAAATCTTGGGTGACTAATTCGCAATTTGGATTCAGCAGAGTGAAAGCTTTTAATAACGATGGTTTGTTGCAAAGGATTAGCACGAGATGATGGATCAAATTGGTATTGTTGGGTGACTTGATCAAGCTCAGATCAAGGGAAGAGAAACTGTTAGAATCAACATCAAACATAGGGTTTGTAGAGTTAGATTGCTACATTTCTCTTGTAATCATCTTTTTGAAAAGTAAGAATTTGGTATCTCAATTCCAAACAGAATTCGGGGTACACGTAACCATAGTGAGGACGATAGGTGAACTTCCTAAACAAATCCGTGTGTCCTATCTCACTCTCATTTACTTCTATACACTTTCTATAGAAAATTGTTAAATTCATTGATTGTGTAAGCGATACGTATAGACAAATCCTTTGATAACTATATTTGAAATTGATTTGTTGATTACATTACAATTAATTAGATTGTAAGTGGTATTTTATATCAACAAAGCTCAAAGGAAAATCTGAAAAATTGATTGCACACCAAGTGTTCGATAATTTCCTAGTTTACATTTTATCAATTATTTCATTAGAAATTAGTTTACATTAGTGTTCATAATAAAAATATTAATTGAGAAATTATGTATTACTTGTTTATCATTGTTTATCATACCATTTTGTTTCTAACGCATATCCGAGTTTCCAATAGCCGATTCAGTTTAGACGACTTGTTTGATCTAGGCTTAATCTTCCGCTTGCCATAGTTTTTCATTCATTTTTCAAAATAGAATTTTAAAAAGTTATTTTCACTTTGGGGATCTATTCACCCTCCTTCGAGATAAGTTGGCATCGTCTAACATATTAATCATATGATATTGTTGTGCCTAATCTTGTCAGTGTGGCTACTCTTGCACATAAATAACAAAGTGAAACTAAAAGAAAGAGCATCTAGTTTGCTCATTAATAACTAAAATAAAATGTTAGAAGACATGATAAAATAAACCTAATTCAACAAAACATAAATGAATAATTAAAGCATTAAGGGCTTAAATATCTCATGATAAATGAGTTATCACACTCCTTAAACTTGAATCATTTATTGTTAATAGATGATGTGACATGATGGATATAATAAACAACCAAAAAACTTTAATATCAACAACACACTTAAACAAAATAAATTTATTTTTCATGGATTACATTCAAACATTTGCACAACTCAATCTTGCATAGTATTTTATAGGTGTGACCCTTAGTGTCATGCCAGAAGAATTCATTAAAGAGAAATAGCCTAATTCCTATAAAAATTGTAATGTTCTATGGTCCAAAACTCACTCTAAGTTTCACTAAGGTGTTAACTAGTTCATTCAACTTTACGTTTTTTGGTTCACTTTGAACTTGAGAATTCTACTTACTTTATTTTATTTTTTTAGGTATTTCAACTTTTCACCTGATGGAATCTCAGTTGTTATAAGTCCAACATGTTACTCATAGTAGAATATCCACTGTTCCTCTATTTTCGAGCAGAAAAACATTATTTATTTATTTTTCATTTCATTCTATATACCTTTTAAAAAAAAATCATTGATAAGTGCAGTGATATATACAATCAAACTAGAAGCAAGTGTTAAATTAAAATTATTGATTCTACATAGATTGTATTAACTTTAATGATTCCCAAACAAGAAATTGTAAAAATAACATGAGCATATATGCCCAAAAAAGAGGCCCAGCACATTTATTTCACTATCTTGCTTCAAAGAGCTCGATCGTGACCAGGCATGCAATGTAAACAATATTTCTTTTGTCATAGCATTCTTATGAAGCCTTAGCATGTAAGATCTTATGACCCATCACTCGGTCTACATTGAGTATGATAAGTAATTTATTAATGTAATTAAATTTTTTTATGTTTACGAATGTTGTTTTGTGTTGAATTGATAGTTGTTTTTTTATTAAAAAAAAGCTCCTTACGATGGTGGCGATTTTGTTATTGTTGACCTAGATATCATTTCTTCCCCTCCACCATGGATTCAGTCCTATTCCCAGAAGCCATCCCTAAAGTAATCGATAAATCAACTCCTTCTTCTACCCTAGATCCAAAGAAAAACCCAATCATTACTCAAACAAACAAATCATCCAAAACTTTTATTGAAGCTTTTATGAATGTCTGTAACATTCTGCTTAGCCAGTCACTGACACCATGTGTTAAAGGAGATAGCCTCTCCATTACCATCCCAAAGGAACAGTATTAATTAGGTTTGGATGCTTGTAAGTATAACTTGCAAGAAATGATTAAATGGCCCCAAGGATCTAACCCTCTTATAGTGGTGTGGATAATGTTGGGAGTTTTATGGAACTCTATTACAACATAGGGTGTGACTTCCCTTGGGAAAGGGTTTTACGAATTCTCCTTCTCCAGCCTAGAGACATTCAAAGAGTAAGATTTGTCAACTCTTGGAGCCTGAGTTTGGGTGTGTTGAAGCTCTTCCCTTGGTCCATAGATTTTGTTTCATCAATAATTAATTAGTCATCGACATAGATATGGATTCAAATTCATGGTCTTTTTTAGGAATACTAGAGACCAAAGGTCATCTTTGTTATTGCTAGCAGTGTATGCACACCTATTTATCTTGACTCAACGTCTAATAAAAACTCATTTGATAGCGCCTTTGGACATTTTGTTACGATTTTAGTAGATGTTGATATGTCAAGAGTTAAGTTACAAAGTGCTTGTGGAACGAGTTGGATTTGACTTATTTGTTGAGATAAAGTACGAGAGGCTTCCTTCTTATTACATTTTTTGTAAATGCATAGGGCATAATCTTGACAATTGTAAGAGAAAATTAGGGTGTATAGGGAGAGTGGAGAAGAGCTTGAATGTAACATGCCCAATTTTCCCAGATAACACAAACAAGTTACCATGGAAAAAACAACAAACTCTAAAATAGCCAGTCATGTCTTAGAAGGTCAGTCAAACCAACACCAGGTTGGCCAAAATAGTAAAACTCATGAAAACATCATTGACCCTGAGCTTGACCCTGGGAAATTTAAGAACAATTCAGAATATGTATACCAAATACCATCCATTGATCCCAACCATTTCCTTGACCTTATTCCCATAGATAAGAAAAATCCTCATATGGAAGCCTCTAGTAAAGATGATGCAACCTCTGAGAAGTCTGAATATGTTGATGATACTCAGAATTGAATGAGATAAAGTTGTTAATGAGCATAGAGACTCGTAATTCCCGAAAAAAAGTCTTGGGCCAACTTATCAGAGGGGTTAAATATCGGGGAATATGGTGTGAATGAAGATGAATTTGACTCTGAAACACTTAAATTCCAGTTGGTTGTTCCTAAATCCAAGAAAAAGAATTTAAGACAAAAGGAAAAGGATAGATCCAGTTACACCACCAGATCCCAATCTGGTACCTCTTAACATTCCCCATGAAGTGCATCTTTTGGAATGCACATGGTTTATTCAATTCCCCCACTAAAATGATCCTCAAAAACTTACTTTTGTACCAAAAGCTTGACTTTTGTTTACTTGTTGAGCCTTGGATGGATCTTGTTCATTTTCCTCATAACTTCCCTAACTCTCTCAACCTCAACATTTTTGCCACAAACTCTAGGCCCCCTAACTTACCTAATATTTGGTGTGCTTGTTCTAAAAACCACAACCCTCAAATTATTTACACCATTGACCAAATGGTTGCCCTTATAGTTATGATTGATAGCCTAACTATTTTCATTGTTGCCATATATGTCTCCACCTACCAATTAATAGAAGATCTCTTTGGATTGACATCACTAACCTTAAAACTAATTATCCCTCTCCCTGGTACATCCTTGGAGATTTCAATTCCATTCTTGGTAGCTCATACAGTCAATTATTATACTAACATTTTTGGTTTTGCAGGTGACTCTCAAGATAATGGTATTTCGGACATCATACCTTCCTCGGTTACTGAGACCATGAATAGTCTTCTCACCAACATCCCTTCTAAAGAGCAAATGATTGATGCTATCTGTGGGTTCAATAAGGACTCTACTTTTGGGGCCTAATAGGTTTTGGGGAGTCTTCTTCCAAACTTATTGGGAAATTATTCAACATGATTTTTTTAATGCTACCTGGCATTTATTCAAGTTTGGTTTGATGATCCCTAATTATAATTCCAATACCTTTTGAAATTCTGGTATCAGATATGAGATGTCGAATGATATTTCACGACACAAATATCTGTTTGCAAGTAAGGTGCAGTAAAATCAAAAGCAGTAAAAACATAAGAGATTGTTCACCCAGTTCAGTGTACAACAACACCTACTCTGAGGGCTTCCAAGCTAGGGACAAGTTCACTAAGTAGTATCAATTCATAGACCCTCAGTAAACAACCAGTTTACGATCTAATCATTTAATCACTACTCAAGCTAAACTTCTACCTAAGACTCACCTAGGTATGAGGCCATCCTCAAATCCCTTCAATCACTTACAGTGAAGAACTTCACAAAACTAATAAGTTTGAAACACTTCAATCATTCAACGCTTAAAAGCTTATGAATGATACACAATTAACAACCCAAATAATAACTCAAGTATTTAAGTTAATACTTAGAGTGTAATACAAATAAAAACCTATACTTCTAATCAGAAAGAAAGTATTCTTCTTCAAAAGTTGCTTGTCTTTGAATAAGGAAGCAAGTCCTTATATATGCGAAGCTTTGGGCTTGGGCTTAAAAACAAATATTCAAATCTGTTGAATATTTCCATAAAAACAGGCCAAGATAAAATTATGCAATTTGAAAAATATTCCTCCATATTTTTCGCAGCCTGAAGATCATAAATCCTGAATTATACAGTGCTGGAAATCAGGAAACAAAAGACTTAACTGATTTTGGGCTGAGATCAGTTCAGTAGGCAGATGTCAAGACATCTGCTTTGGCATCATTCAAAACAGTTTTCCTCCAAATGTTAAGACATTTAGCAAAACATTAACAAGTCATTATTTTACCAAAATTCCTGCCAACAAACACTCACAAACTCCCCTTTGGAAAATTTTGGCTAAAATATTGTTAAAGCATATTATCAGAGCAGCAGCACAATTATCAGAGCATTATCAGGGCAGCAGCAAAAGCAAGGAAATCAAAACATACATTCAGTTACCAGTTAGCTGTTAGCACAGGAATATGTCAAAACATCTTATGAGACATGATGCTCCCCCACAAGTATTGAGCTCCCCCTCAATTAATGGTCAGTTGTCAGTCAATGGTCAGTGGTCAGTCACTCACTCGCTTTCTCTCCCCCTTTTTAGTCATAATATGCCAAAGAAAGGATGCAATCAAGATAATATCAATATTAGGGTACAGAACATATAATTCAAATGTCAAGCACATGCAAGTTCCAAAAAAAGAAACAAAGTGTTCAGAGAAACATCAAATAGTCTAACTATCATTCGGACCAGTTGACTTGGTTGAACCATAACTTTTTACCGTACTGGAGTCTTCACCTTCAGAGCTCACAGCATCATCAAGGTTGCTATCCTTTTATAGGTCCTTGATCATATTTTCAAAGATTTGCTTCCTATCTAAGCTCACTCTGATCACATCATCTATTTCCTTGCAAGCTTCCCTTAGTTCATTGATCATTCCATCCTTAGTGAAGGTCTTTTTAGCAGGAGCAGATGTTAAAACAATGTCTGAGACATGTTTTCTTGAAAATAGCTTAAAATGGAGGGTCAAGGGAGACTCCCTCTTGCACACAACATCATTTCCACTTAGGTTTCCAGGATGATGATTTAGGATAATTCCATAGAGGAGGGAAGGAAAAGCAATTGGCATCTTAATGGTGCAAGTTCCTGCATGTTTGATGGTCTGATCAAAGATATAATTCCCATAATCAAAAAGTTTTTGGTTTCCAATAGCATAAATGAACTTTCCTAAACCAATGGAGATGGTTGAAGTGTTACTAGTGGGAACCTAATTTGCAGCTCCAATCCTATGTAAAATTGCACATTTCACACTCAGTTTGCTGACAGGAAGTTTGTTTTTCATTGGCCATTCACTTACTTGATTAGCAGTAATGGCTCTACACACTTGATTGTCTGTTACTTCCAGATCACAACATACATCTTCAGACCTATCTAGAAATTTGTTTATAATGGTAGGAGAAAATTCTACACACTTTCCTCTAACAAAAACCTTTCTATATCCCTTACTCTTATAGTCAGCACAGTCAACAGGAATATTAACAATAAACTCCTTAACAAGAGTTTCATAGCAATTTGCAAACCTGGTAATTGTTTTCATCAGTCCAGCATATGAGATCAGCTCCATGATTTCCTTACATTCCAAGGCACCAACTCCTAGTTCTCTATCCAAGGTAATCCTTCTTTGATACAAATACTTCCACTTTTCAGCATTCCCAACAGAGTGAAAGGAGATGTTGTTAAGTGGGGCATCATGAACCCTAACAGACAATTTCTTATTTGCAGACTTTTTGATAGGAGAGATGTCCTGGACATCTTGCTCGACATCATACTCAGAGCCTGTCTCTTCAATCAGAACAACTTTCTTCTTACTCTTGGATCTTTTTACAGCATCCTCATCATCATCACTAGAGCTAACATGTCTAGCTTTTCTCTTGCTAGAAGGAGGGACCACTTTACTTCCTTCTTTTTGGGGTCCATACATGGTTTTCTTCTTGATTGTCTTGGGAGGGGGTGTGATACTTGCATCTTTCACTCTCCTGGACTTTAGCCTTCTAGCAATACCAGGTACAACATTAGTGATGAGCTCATTGTCAGACAACTCTTCAACATTGAATATATTCACAACATTGTGACCTTCTCCATCCTTGGAGGCAGCAACATCTTATTTAGAAGGAGATTTTTCTTTAACATTTTGTTTAACATTTTCCTCAACATCTTGATCAACATTTTCTTCTTCCACGTCTTTTAGGGCAGTGGTAGCAAGCTTCTCAAGTTTGCTATCAGCAGCATCATTCTTGAATGATTCAGCATCGTCATTTTTAGGATTACTTCCTTTGTCAACAGGAGGAGGCATGCGAGCAAGGGGAGTAGAGATCCCAGGCCAAGCAAGGCCTTCATTTAAAACCATGTCCACAAGCCTTCTGATGCTTCTATCAATATTGACTATTTCTTCTTCAGTCCTATTGTCAGTAGTACTAGAAGAGTTACCTTTGTCATCTTTAGATTTCTTAGCTGGTGATAATCTAGTTTTCTTGACCTTTCTCTCAAGCGGAGGGATCGTTGATAGAGGAGTAACATCTAGTACTCTGTCAAGAGAAATATTTTCATTTGCAGATTTTGAGAAAGATGATGTATGATGTTGAGACATGTTTGAAAAATTTCTAGCAAGGAGATAAGGAATGGCAAGGGTTCTTCTTTTGTTGAGGAGAATGAAGAGTTTGTGAAAGTAGAGAGAAGAAATGTAGTAGTGTGTTCTGTGATACGGTGGTAGAACCAAATGTTTAATACTGGTTTTGCATTTTGTATTCACAAATGTTGCGGTAAGCAAGATTCACCACCGACTTTTCTTTTATCCAATCAAGAAAAGGGTGAAAAGAACAGAAAAAAACCTTTTTGAGAGTTTTCTAAGTAAGGGGGTAGTTTATGGAAAGGGAAGGTGTTAGCACCCTTTCCATCCGTTGTTATCTACAGGCTCTTAGATGTTTACTCATTTTGAAATACCTTTGTGCTTTGTGTGTTTGAAAATGTTTTGAAAATTCCTTAGTGCGGCGATTCGCTTTATGATAACTCTTGTATCAGTCCTCAAGAGTGTTGACAAAGCGGATGTTTTTGAAAGTGTTTTGAAATGTTTTTGAAAAGTAGAATTTGTGTAAGTGCAAAGATGTTTTTGAGCAATCTTCTAACAGCTATCTACTTTTATACTCGAAAAGGGTCGTTCTTTTCCTCTTTTCCTTTATACAATGATATCCTACTATTAGTGAGTAGGTAGCCTTGTCATTGGATGTTTTGAGGGACAATTGAAGGGACGTTACGGTCACGAAGGAAATTTTGGAAAGAAGTTTTAGTAACTGTCCTAAAGTTTCTAAGATCACTTTTAACCGAGGCAACATCAAAAGGGTCATCGAGGGACTAGTGATCTTTCAAACTAGAGGACAACCACTAAAACTTCTCACGTTCGAGAATTGTAACCGTTTTCTGAAGGCAACCGAAGTGGGATACCCTAGAGGTGCGCATGTGTAATTGATTTAGTTCAAGTATTTATCTTATGTTATTAGTTTTGCTAACGTTTGATTATTAGTCTTTCCGTACACGCCTAGTTACTAACAATTAATATGTACAGAAAATAAAGTGCTGGAAGTATAAATCTAGACTATTACATGGCTTTGGGGAGGTGGATTTACACTGTACAAAAACTTGGGAATACAGAAATTAAAAGCAGAAAATAAAACCTAATTGTAGTCTATTACATCCAGAAGGAAGTTACAATAATGTAAAAAATACGAAAAAATAATAACACGCGAAAGAATGAAAATACGTTCTAAATCCTAGTGAGAAAAATCTTTGTTTTTGATAAATAAATTAAATATCCTAAAGTCTATTTAGAAAATTAAATTAAGAAAAGTAATCTAAGTTTTTTTTGGTTTTTTTATTATGAAAAGAAAGTAATTAAAATTAAATTAAAATCTATGTTCTAATTCATTTTAAATTAAGAAAATAGTTAAAATTTAATTAATTAATTAATTAATTAATTAAAGAAATTAATTACTTAATTGAAAAAATCTAAGCCTAATTTTTTGTGGTTTTTTTTGTTGTTATTATTATTTGATTAATTAAATAAATTAAGAAAACAAAATTAAAAAAAAAAAGAATACAAACAAAACAAAAAAATGCCCAATGCGCCTAAATGCTTAAAAGGAAAAAAAAGGTGTTGTTGCAAAAAAACGTCAGGCCCAAGTGTTGAAGCCCAGATTGCTTTATTGGATCCAGTGAGGACTGGCCTTGAGGGTGCATAGTGCTCTGCATATGGGATGCATTAGATCTGATCAGATAGACATCTGATGATGATGGTTTGATGGAGTATGGTGGACCCCAAGTAGCATAGCGCATGGAATCTGCATGTAACAAATTAGAAAATATAAAATGTTGGACCTGGGACTCGAACCCAGGTCCCCTCCCTCATAGTCGCGTTTCTTTACCAGTTGTGCTGCTTGGTCATTCATTATATAAAACAAAATAAGAATATTATATACAAAAACAAGTCAATATTTGGGAAATAAAAAAATACGCGCGCAGTATTCAAACTGGCCACTTAGGGGTTGACATGCTTCGTCCCCTACCTCCCTCTGTCGTCTTAGGTAAAAATACCTATAGTGACAGCTTTTTCACTTGTCTCTATAGCACCTGCAATTTAAAAAAAAAACAAAATACGCAATAAAAATGAACTTTGAGGCCATGGGTCGGCTGTGTTTGACCTCCTGATCACAATAGTGCCCCTGGTTTGGACTAACTTTCGCCAACAAAGAAAACCCCAATTCTAAGGTTCAAACCCTAGAAATGGCAACACTCGATTCCTGCATCAAAAACTCAATCCAACTATGCAGGTAGCTTGCAAATGTTCAAACAAACAGAAATGCATGGTTAAAACGGATTTATATTACATAATTCGAGCAAAATGAAATTGAGAAAGAAAGAAAACCGTTTGAGTTGGTTGGGTTATTTCATGGTATCTCAGGGCCTGATAATGATGGTAAACGCTTCAAGGAACCTACAGGAGTGAGTTTGGATTCTTGATTTGGGTTGAAACAAGTTAGAGCTGTGTTTTTTAGTTTAGTAATTTTGATTTTTTTTTTTGCAAAAAACTTTCAGGGTTTTTCCAGGTTGTGTGTCCGTCCTTGGAGCTTGCTAATGGCTTGGTATTTATAGATGAGATGGTAGGAGACAAGAAAACAAAATTTAAACAGCCTTGATTATGCATTTGAACACCATGAATGACAAATTGTAACCTTGGCTAAAAACATTTGATTTTGTCCATTTTTCAAATTTCCATGAATGTAGACATGTTGGCCTTGATGTACACGAAATTTGGGGCCTTTCCATGCATCAAACCAAGCCCAAATGATAATGGCCCATATATTTTGCAATAATTTTGATTTATTTGATTTTTAATTAAATAAAATTAATATAAAATGAAAATAAAATAAAGACTATGCAAAAATGGTTTTAGGTGTCCTCTATAATCTTAGGAATATGTTTGGAATCCAAGAAAATGATCCCTTGCCTTAAAACTTCAAATTTGCTCAATGCAACAATCTTGAAATTTCCCAAATACTCCCAACTTGGGCAAGCCATAACTTGCTCAATTTTTATCTCATGATAATGATCTTTGACTTTTTGGAAAGCCCGAGATGTCTACTTAAATCCCTTTGTTGTTCAATTTTACATTTTAATATTTCATCTTGATGTAAAAGGTCTTGGCAAAAAGTGACTTTTGTTGACTTTTTGAAAATGAACTGTAATGTATGAGCTAGTATCTTTCAAATGGTTCATTTATTGAACTTGAGGGATGAAGATAAGTTGTAGGGAATGAGATTATTTTCAATATAAGCTTTGGTTGGGGAAATATGGATGAAGTATGTGGAATTTATGCCTGGTCAAAGTTCAGTTGACTTTTGCTATAGAAACCCTAATTTAGCAATTTTTGACTTTTGATGAATTGGGAGCATTTCTTGATGAATCATGATCCACACTTGATAAAATGATTAATATCACTTCAAAGTGTTGATGTTGACCAAAAATCTTGAAGTTTGACTGTATATAGACCATAGTTGACTTTTGACCTAGTATAGTTGATTTTCAAGCATTTGAGCAATTGACTGAGCAAACTTGTAGTGCAAGGTATGAAATTTGTCATGGATAATATTGAAGACATATTAGGACCATGGAAGACATTTTAGACCTTTGGAGCTCACACATCTTGTTGAAAAATGAAACCCTAGTTGGAAGGCCAATGCTTAGAAGGAGAATTTGTCTGATCAATTCTTGGTCAACCTTGAGCAATTGAGGACCTCTAGGAGTATGTCTTGTGTGAAAATGGGAGGGAAAATTTTCGGGTACAACATGTGGGAAACAATTTGAGGCAGTCTTGTAATGATTATTTTCTAAAATTTATTCGTTTGAAACACAAATAACATAATGTCACTTTAACTATATTCCCACACACTTTTAATTGCTACAAACCCTCATATAAACATATCCCTAATTTTAGTCTTAAATTCTAAAATTGATTAGCATCCAAAGCCTTTGTGAAGATGTCATCCAGTTGCAATTTAGTGGCTACATGTTGTAAGGCAACAATCTTTTCTTCAACAAGCTCTCTTATGAAGTGATAACAGATGTCAATATGCTTGGTCATGCTGTGTTGAATGGGATTCTTTGATATGTTTATGGCACTTAAATTTTCCCAGAATAATGTCATGACATATTGTTTGACATTGTATTCTGATAACATTTGTTTCATCCGAACCAATTAAGAACAACTGCTTCTTGCAGCAATGTACTCAGCCTCAGCAATGGACAGAGACACACAATTTTTCTTCTTGTTGAACCAAGATATGAGATTATTTCCCAGAAAGAAGCATCCTCATGATGTCCTCTTTCTATCATCATCACTTCCTGCCCAATCAGCATCACAAAAACCAGTTAAGGCAGAATTTGATCCATGAGAGTACAACATACCATAATCACTTGTCCCATTCACATATTTAAGAATCCTCTTCACATGGTTGGCATGGCTAACTTTGGGATCAGCTTGATATCTTGCACACACCCCTACAGCAAAGGCAATGTCTGGTATGCTAGTTGTGAGATATAGAAGGCTACCTATCATGCTTCTATAAAGACTTTGATCTATAATTACTCCTTTTTCATCTTTAGCTGCATTCAGATGTGTGGGAGTAGGGGTTCTTTTATGAATGGCATTCTCCATCCCAAACTTCTTCACTATATTCTTGGCATACTTGCTCTAAGATAAAAACATGGAGTCTTCCATTTATTTAACTTGCAGACCAAGAAAATAGGTTAATTCACCAACAAGACTCATTTCAAATTCAGACTGCATTTGCTAGACAAAATGTTCCACCATCTCATTTGACATCCCTCTAAATACAATATCATCAACAGAGATTTGAGAAATCATAATCTTCCCTTCTTTTTGTTTGACAAAGAGGGTTTTGTCTATGCCACATTTTCTATATCCATTCTCCCCAAGGAATTTTGTCAGTCTTTCATACCAAGCTCTTGGACCTTGCTTCAATCCATATAGAGTTTTCTTCAGTTTATAAACATTTTTAGGAAAACTTAGATCAACAAATCCTTTTGGTTGTTCAACAAAAACTTCTTCATTCAGGTACCCATTCAAGAAGGCACTTTTTAGATCCATTTAAAACAATTTAAATTTCAAAATGCATGCAACTCCCAAAAGTAGCCTGATTGATTCAAGTCTAGCCACAGGAGCAAAGGTTTCATAAAAGTCCACTCCTTTAATTTGAGTGTATCCTTGAACAACTAACCCTGCCTTATTTCTAGTGACCACCCCTTTTTCATCAGATTTATTCTTGTATACCCATTTAGTGCCAATCACATTTGTCCCTTCGGGTCTTGGAACCAGATCCCAAACTTCATTTCTATTGAATTGTTCCAGCTCCTCTTGCATAGCATTAATCCAGAACTCATCAGTTAGGGCCTCTCTGACATTCTTAGGCTCAACTTTGATACAAAGAAAGAGTTAGAAATCCCTTCTCTTGATCTGGTAGTAACTCCCTTGTTTGGATCTCCTATGTTGAGCTCCTTAGGATGATCTTTCTGAATTCTGATTGAAGGTCCTTTATTGAGTTAAATATGCTGGGGATCTTCTTGAGGAGGATTAGAATCAATACTTGTATCATTTGATTCAGTTGGACTACCAGGCAAAGATGTTCCAACATCTTTTGAGACATCTTCTTCAACATTCCATCCTCAATCATCAATAGTAACATTTATTGACTCCATCATAACTTTGGTTCTGGAGTTAAAAACTTTGTATGCTCTGCTATTTGTAGAGTATCCTAGGAATATTCCTTTATCAATCTTGGGGTCCATCTTCCTCCTTTGTTCGCGATTAGCTAAGATGTAACATTTACTTCCAAAAATATGAAAGTATTTTACAGTTGGTTTTCTTCCCCTCCATATTTCATACAAACTAGTTGAAGTGTCTTTCCTTAGAGTGACTCTATTATGAATATAGCATGCAGTATTCATAGCTTTATCCCATAAATGGTAGGGTAGCTTCTTAGCATGAATTATGGCTCTGGCAGATTCTTGGAGAGTTCTATTCTTTCGTTCTACAATCCCATTTTGTTGAGGAGTAATGGGAGAAGAGAATTCATGGTTGATTCCTTCAGAGGAGAAAAACTCAGCAAATTTGTTATTCTCAAATTCTTTTCCATGATCACTCCTGATTCTTATAACATGACTTTCCTTTTACCTTTGAAGTATTTGACAAAGATCTTTGAACACTTCAAAAGTTTCTAATTTTTCTCTAATAAAGCTTATCCATGTGTATCTAGAAAAGTCATCTACAACAACATAGGCATACTTCTTACCACCAAGACTTTCAACCTGCATAGGTCCCATCAACTCCATGTGAAGAAGTTCCAAAACTTTTGATGTAGTAAGATGTTGAATCTTCTGATGGGACATCTTAGTCTGCTTTCCAATTTAACAGTCCCCACATACCTTTCCTTCTTCTATCTTGAGCTTAGGAATCCCTCTCACTGATTCTTCAGATATAATTCTATTCATGCCTTTCAGATGCAAGTGCCCCAATTTTTGATGCCATAGTTTAACTTCATTCTCTTTGGCTAAAACACATGTTGAGGAGAGGTTTAACTCTTGAGGAATCCATAGATAACAGTTGTCTTTAGATCTGATTCCTTTCATGATAACTTCATTCTTTTCATTGCACACAAGACATTCTTCGTTGGAGAAGTTAACTTTGAATCCTTGATCACATAGTTGGCTTATACTTATCAGGTTAGCTGTTAGCCCTTTTACAAGTAACACATTATCAAGCTTAGGAACTCCTGAACAGTCAAGCTTGCCAACACCTTTGATTTCTCCTTTTGCTCCACCACCAAAGGTCACATAACTGGTGGAATGAGATTTGACATCCACCAACATATTCTTGACACCTGTCATGTGTCTAGAACAGCCACTATCAAATTACCAGTCATCTTTGGTTGATACTCTGAGAGAGGTGTGAGCAATGAGACTTATAACATTGGACTTGGGAACCCACTATTTCTTCTATTTTCTATTTTGGGGAATCTTATCAGTTTTAGGAAGAGGGGTATTTTTAGGATACCCATACAGCTGGAAACAGAAGGGCCTTATATGTCCAAGCCTTCCACAGTGATGACATTTCCAGGGCTGGGGATTTTCTCTGGTGTGATTAAGCTTTTTCTTCCCATGAGGTTTTCCATGATGTCATTCCTTCACATGAAGTTTCCAAAGATGTCCTTTCTTATCATGATGTTTACCCACATGTTGAGACATTTGATTCGACATCTTTGATTTAGCCTTGGCATGTATAGAAACAGATGTAGATGGTTTGCCATGATGTTCTTTCTTCACATGATGTCTGCCAAGATGTCCTTTCTTGCCATGATGATTTGATTTGACATCTATGGTTTAGGCTTGGCATGAGTGGAAACAGATGAAGGCTCTTCTGAGTTAGGTTCCTTTTTCTCATTGAAACCTAAACCACTCTTATCTCCTGTCACTCTTCCTGCTTGAAGAATTTCATCTAATGTGTCAGACCCATTATTCCGCATCTTGGGAGATTTGACCATTCTATCAAGATTTGAATTTAGAGAGGACACTTCACTTTCCAAATCAGAAATAGTTTTAAGATGCTCTTCCCTTTCCTCCTTCAGCTGAGTTATAAGGGCTTTCTATTTCTCCCCTTTAAGACATACTTCTGCACTTCTGAGACATAATTCTTTGTATGAAGCAGCTAACCAATCAAAGGTTAGTTCCCCATCACTAGACTCTTCATCAGATACATATTTTCCTGTCAGTGCTTTCACATATTTGGCAGATTCTTCAAGATCACTCTCTGAGTCCTCTTCAAACCAAGTAACAGATAGATTATTCTTTTGTTTCTTTAGATGTGTAGGACATTCAGCTCTAATGTGACCAAAGCCTTCAAATTCATGACATTGTATTCCCTTCCCTTGAGAAGATTTGTCTTCAGCCCTTTTTCTTCCTACCTCATTTGACTTATAGATGTCAGATGGAATTTTCTTGACATTTGACCTGTGGTTCCTGTTCATTCTTTTATCACTTTATTAAATTGTCTTCCAAGCATAGCTAGGGCATTTGATATTCCTCCATCTGTATCTAGATCATAGTTCTCTTCTTCATCTTCACTATTAGATACAAATGTTATGCTTTTGTTTTTCTTCTCGGATATTTCATTTATGCTTAATTCAAATTTTAGAAGAGATCCAACAAGTTCATCCACTTTCATTTTGTCAATGTCTTGGGCTTCTTCTATAGAAGTTACTTTCATATCAAAACTCTTAGGAAGATACCTGAGCATCTTTCTCACCAATTTGTCTTCAGGAATTTTCTCTCCTAAAGCACTGGAGGCATTAGCAATTTCAAGGATGTTCATATGGAAGTCGTTTATACTTTCATCATCTTTCATCCTCAAATTCTCAAATTTTGTGGTGAGCAGCTGAAGTCTTGAAATCTTAACTTTGGATGTGCCTTCATGAGTAGATTGAAGAATTCCTCATGCATCCTTAGTAACTTCACATGTATTCACCAATCTGAATATATTCTTGTCAATTCCATTGAATATAGCATTCAAGGCTTTAGAATTTGCAAGAGCAATTTCATCTTCTTCCTTAGACCAATCTTCTTCAGGTTTTAATTCAGAAGTAGGTTCTCCATTCTCTCCCAATTTGAAAGGGTGTTTCTATCCTCTTAAAACAGCTTTCCAGGCCCTGCTGTCTAAGGACTTTAAAAAGGCAACCATATGTGGTTTCCAGTAGTCATAATTGCTTCCATACATAATGGGTGGTCTGTTCACAAATCCTCCTTCCTTCTCCATAGTACCAAAAAAGTATCTTCCCTGGATCTCACCCAGATAAAGATCAGGATGCATGCTCTGATACTAATTGAAATTCTGGTATCAGATATGTGATGTCGAATGAGATGTCATGACACAAATATCTGTTTACAAATAAGGTGCAGTAAAATCAAAAGCAGTAAAAACACAAGAGATTGTTCACCCAGTTCAGTGTACAACAACACCTACTCTGGGGGCTACCAAGCTAGGGACAAGTTCACTAAATAGTATTAATTCATATACCCTCAGTAAACAACCAGTTTACGATCTAATCACTTAATCACTACCCAATCTAAACTTCTACCTAAGACTCACCTAGGTATGAGATCATCCTCAAATCCCTTCAATCACTTACAGTGAAGAACTTAACAAAATTAATAAGTTTGAAACACTTCAATCATTCAATGCTTAAAATCTTATGAATAATACATAATTAACAACCCAAATAACAACTCAAGTATTTAAACTAATACTTAGAGTGTATTACAAATAAAAATCCTAGACTTCTAATCAGAAATAAAGTATTCTTCTTCAAAAGTTGTTTGTCTTTAAATAATGAAGCAAGTCCTTATATATGCGAAGCTTTGGGCTTGGGCTTAAAAAATTCAAATCTTTTGAATATTTCCATAAAAATGGGCCAAGATAAAATTATGCAATTTGAAAAATATTCCTCCATATTTTTCACAGCCTGTAGATCACAAATCTTGAATTATAGAGTGTTGGAAATCAGGAAACAAAAGACTTAACTGATTTTGGGCTGAGATCAGTTCAGTAGGAAGATGTCAAGACATCTGCTTTGACACCATTCAAAACAGTTTTGCTCCAAATGTTAAAACATTTAGCAAAACATTAACAAGTCATTATTTTACCAAAGTTGCTACCAACAAACACTTACACCCTTGTCCTGATTCCAAAATCTAGCGAAGCTGACTCCATGGAAAATTTTAGGCCCATAGTTTTTGCTAATTTCAAGTTCAAGTCGATTTAATTATTTCAGACATATTAGCTAAGGTTATGCATGTGTTGGTGTCCAAAGAGCAAAAATGGTTTATACAAGGGAGTAACTTCAAGGATTGTCTTGGTTTAGCTTCTTAAGTGGTGAATCTTCTGCATAAAAAATCTCATGATGGTAACTTAGCTCTCAAGATTGACATCACCCAAGCCTTTGATACAATAAACAGGAATTTTCTCATCAAAGTGTTACAAAGGTTTGGATTCAACAACATTTTTTGCAATGGGGTCTCTTGCATTCTGAAGTCTACCATAGTATTTGTCTTGCTCAATGCTTCATCTCATGGTTTCTTCCCCTGTAAGAGAGGATTCAGACAAGGGGACCCTATGTCTCCTCACCTCTTCTGCCTGGATGAATATGTACTAAGCAAACACATGTCTAGTCTTGCTTCCAGAGGTGATCTTATTCCCATGAAGGGAACCAGAGATACCTGAATCCTTACTCACATCCTCTGTAGACGACATTCTGATATTTTGTAAAGGTAAAACATCTAACATCACAGTTCTTCAAAGGATTTTCCATCATTACTTTGTTTCCTCTAATCAAGTCATTAATACAGATAAGTATACTATCTACTTTGGCTCAATGTCACATACTAGTGAAAATTATTTTATGAATCTCACAGGTTTTAGAAAAGGAAATCTCCCTCTCATTTACCTTGGAGTCCCGATTTTTAAGGGTAGAGTGAAAAGAATTCGTCTTCAAGCCATGGCTGATAAAGTGGTGTCTAAGCTTGCTTCTTAGAAATGGTCTTACCTTTTTCATGTCGATAGAGTTACCTTGGTCAGTTACATGATCCATAGCATGTTTATACCATTCACTTTCCATATATTCTTAGCCCATATCCCTGCTTAGGCAATTAGAGCAAGCTTGTAGAAACTTCATTTGAAGCGACAATGTTAGTACAAGGAAGCTTATTACAGTGGCTTGGAAGAAGATTTTCCAGCCTAATATTCATGGTGATTTAGGGTTAAGGTTTATTGTAACCCTTAATAGTACCTCAAACTTAAAGTTTATCTGGGACCCTGCGTATAAGTGTTAAGTCTTGGGTGTTAATTCTGAGAGCCAGAGTTTGGAGGAATCAAACCACCATTAAATATTATATTTTCTCCTCCATATGGATTGGTGTAAAACCTGAATTTCCTACCATTTCCTCTCACATGGCTTGGCATCTGGGCAATGGTAAAAATATTCACTTTTGGGTTGATAATTGGCGTGGGGGATGAACCTTTGATTAACAAGAACACCAGGATTGTTTTGATAAATAATGGTATTAATCCTCTTTTGTTGGCCTCGAATTTGATGAATCAAAAGGGTTTGGAACCTTCCCTCTTGGTGGTACAATTTTTTTTGTTTCTTTTGTAGGATTTAGATTTGGTTTACCCTGATTCGGAGGCCCTTGATAGACTTTACTGGACCAGTGTTGCTAATGGAAATCTCTCTATGAAAGGTGCTTATATTTTCAAATTTTCTCCTTCTATCTCTGTTGATTGGGCCAAAAATATTTGGAGTAAGGATATCTCTCCAGTCACCTATTTCCTTACTTGGAGACTAGATGTGCAACCTTTTAAGAGCTTTCTAAGAATCTACTCAACATGTTCTTTTTGGCTGTGAATTTGCAACTCAAATATGGTGTTGGCTTAGCAGTTGTCTACATGTCTCTAGTCCTATTCTCAATATGGATGATGCTTGGCTTCTTTGCAAAAAAATCAAGTGCCATATTGGTTCTCTTATCATTAGAGTTACAATTGTGTTTGTTATTACAATAATCTAGCAAGTCTAAAATTAATCTAGGTTTCATAACAGGTTTAATCCTCTCCATTCCATCATCTCCAACATCATGAGTCAGATTAAGATGATTGGGAATCAATCCTCCCTCTTCTCTTCTAACACCATTTTCGACTTCAACATCTTGAATATCTTTGGGGTGCGTTTGATTTACTAAAAAATAAGGGACTTGACAGCACAACTCTAGTTGTTCTGCATTTGAGTTTAAAACTATTCATGGGACAAGACAAAAATCAGGATTAAGGACTGCACAAAAACTGGAATTTTTGTTCCTCATTAAACCATGGGACAACTTTTTGTTCATAGTACGATTTATTTAAAATTCAAAAATGCCATTTTT